>ONZP01000185.1:0-159125 GCA_900312805.1 Fusarium torulosum
ATTTGACACACTGCATTTGATAAGGATGACCTCAAAGGACGGTAGTAAAAAAAGGAAGTAAAAAAAAAAGGTCAAAAACGGTGCCGTCTTCTTAATATGGTGTGGCGCCGAGCCATTGGTTCTAACTTCTCGCATTGCTAGTTGCGCTGGGCTGAGTCTTACATGGCTTTTCTCGTGGCTATCTCGTCATGGCCAATGACAAGTTTTGCGGCGCACTGTTCTAATGCAGCAGAGTTCTCAGCCGAGTGACATGTTCCGCTTCTGTAACATACTGCAAATGAGGAGTCATCTCCTTGGTGTTTGTATACAGCAGCCTACTTCAGTAAAAGAAATGGCCTCTTACAAAAATTAATAATTATCGTATTCTATCAACACTCCAGATAGAGTTGATATTTCCGACAATTCCCCCACATGACACGTCGTCATACCGATAGACTTCTCGTTACGGATAGTGATTCATTTTAACCTCAGCCACCAGAAAATGTCGACGGGAAATGCCGTTGCTGTCAACGCACGCTAACAAGAGGCTTGATATTGTGGTGGTAGACTTCCTAGCTTGCCTGACCAACCACCAGCGATCCAGGTTACACAAAATGGGGACCTACATAGAAACATGTAACTCCGTGGCTGCATTTAGACTGTGACTATGACTGTGACTGTGACAGCGACATGCACCGTGGGAAATTCCGTCGAACCCCTACTACGTAGCATGCATCATGCACCCGCATCTCCAGCCAAGGCAGAATTGTTGCGGCAGAAGCAAAAGATGATGTTTGGCTATGGACACTCAGATTTGGACAGGTCCGGGATCAGCCGTCTTGGGTTGTTGCGTGAAGTAGACTTATGCTATTTTAATTCACGACACTCAATATCCCCTAGGCCCGTTCCTTGGATAACCAAACCATCACGAGGATTCTTCTTCTTCAATAGTCCAAATAGAACTTGATTCTAAATATTGCCAATATCGGCAGATGATTGATGATTTCCGCTAAATCAGTCCCGCACCATGTGTTGAAATGTCACGTCCCAATGTTTCGCCTAACCATTCGTAATTCCCACGTTGAGTTGAGGGATACAGTACCTTGTACCTCGCTTCCAGCTAATAATCCATAATACATTATTATTTCCCCCCTCACATAGTCTAGAAGAGACCTTCGATCTCGCCCCTCTCATCAACATCGACGTTGAGGTAGCCAGGGGCCGTTGGCAGACCAGGAATCGTCTGGATATCAGCTGCAAGGGCATACCTAGAAATTTGTTAGTTACGTTGCGTTGAATAGTGGTGAGTAAGCTTACAGGTATCCCGCTCCAGCGGCCAACCTGACATCACGAATGGGGATTGTGAAGCCGGTAGGAGCACCCTTCAGATCGGGGTCGTGAGATAGAGAGTACTGTGTCTTGGCCACGCAGATAGGCAGGTTGCCAAATCCTTGGCGGGTATAGGTGTCGACCTTCTTCAGGGCGATCTCGCTGAGCTCCACCTTCTCGGCACCGTACATCTTCTTGCCAATGGCCTCCAGGCGCTCGTGAATGGAACCCTCCAGCTCGTAGGTCAGCTTCAGGTCTTTGGGCTTGTCGGCAGCCGCGATGACACCATGAGCGAGGTCAACAGCTCCCTTGCCACCCTCAGCCCAGTGGTTGGACAAGATAGCGTCCTCAGCACCGGCCGAGATAGCCTCCTCGCGGAGAACAGAAATCTCGGCGTCCGTGTCAGTTGCAAACTTGTTGATAGCAACAACGACGGGGATGCCGAACGACTTGGCGTTGGCGATCTGCTTCTTCAAATTCACGCAGCCAGCGCGCAGAATGTCAACATTCTCCTCCTTGTAGACAGAGCTAAGAGCAGCGCCAGGGGCGATAGGAGGGGCGCCGCCGTGAACCTTGAGAGCTCGGACGGTAGCAACAATGACAACCACGTCAGGAGTAAGGCCAGAAGTACGGCACTTGATATTGAAGAATCGTTCACCTCCCATGGTGAAGTCGAAACCAGCCTCGGTAACAACGAATCCAGACTTCTCACTAAAGTCCTCATCAGGCTCAGTACCGGCGAGTTTCAACGCAAGCTTATCGGCAAGGATAGAACTCTGTCCAATGCTGATATTGGCGAAAGGACCAGCATGCACAAACACGGGTGTACCCTCGAGGGTCTGCATCAGGTTGGGCTTGATGGCATCCTTCATGAGAGCAGTGAGGGCACCGCCAGCGCCGATGTCGTCGGCTGTGACAGGGTCACCACCTCGTGATGTGGCTACAACCATGGAGCCTAGACGCTCGCGCATCTCGGCCAAACTGTTGCTAAGTGCCAAAATAGCCATACACTCACTAGCAACAGTGATGTCAAAGCCAGTCTCGCGGGTTTGGCCCTTCTCAGTAGGGGCAGTTCCAACTGTGATACCCCGGAGATGACGGTCGTTGACGTCCAGAACTCGTCTCCAGGTGATGGTATCGGGATCGATATCCAATCGGGCGAATTTGTGAATCTCATCTTCAGTTAAATCGTCAGGATTCGTCTTGTCGATTCCAAGCTTCTTGAGTCGACGGAACATGACAGGGGCGAACTTTCTCTCGCCGTTCTTGGCGGGGACTAAGCGCTTGTAGAGAGGGCCGTCCTTTTGGGTGTTCTCGTGGAAGATGCGAGTCTCGATAGCAGCTGCCAGCAAGTTGTTGGCGGCACCAATGGCATGAATATCACCAGTAAGGTGCATGTTGAACTCATCCATAGGGATGACCTGACTGTAGCCTCCTCCAGCAGCACCTCCCTTGATGCCAAAGGTGGGACCCTGGCTAGGTTGTCGTACATTGGCAAATGTCAATCGTCCGATATGAGCTCCCAAAGCCTGGGCCAAGCCCATAGTTGTTGTAGACTTGCCCTCACCCAGGGGAGTAGGGGTAATACCAGTGACAACAATATAGCGGCCGTTTCTTCGGTGCTCAAGTCGCTGCAGCAGGCTAAGATCAACCTTGGCCTTGTATGCGCCATAGGGCTCAAGTTCATGAGGAGAAATACCAATCTCGGCAGCGACACGTGTAATCTCCTTGGGGGTTTGTGCCCGTGATACAGCAATATCAGAGGGGACGGGATCCTCTAGCTTCAGAGGCAGAGGAATGGTCTTTCGAAGCTTTTGAGACTCGAAGTACCACGTTGTAGCGTCGACAACGTTCTGCATCAACATGGCAACTGTCATAGGTCCGACACCACCGGGAACAGGAGTGATGGCGGAGGCAACCTCAACTGCGGCAGCGTAGTCAACATCACCAACAAGTCGTTGGCCAGACTTCTTGGTAGCATCGGGCAGGAAGTTGGTTCCCACATCGATGACAACGGCGCCAGGCTTCAACCAGCTGCCCTGAACAAACAAAGGCTGGCCGATGGCAGCGACAACAACATCTGCGTTCTTGACATAATCCTGGATGTTTTGTGTCTTGGAGTGCACAACGGTAACGGTAGCGTCAGCGTTCCGCAGAAGGTAGCTCACAGGACTACCGACGATGTCACTTCGCCCAAGGACAACAGCATTCTTTCCCTTCAGATCAATGCCCGACTCCTTAAGAAGGATCATGACACCCTTGGGTGTGCAAGGCACGAAAAGAGGCTTACCGCCCCTCTTGGCCAGCTCTCCAATGTTCTTGGTACCAAAACCGTCAACATCCTTCTCATCCGCCACAAAAGATGTGACGGTGTACTCGGAGATGTGCTTAGGGAGAGGTAGCTGAACCAGGATGCCGTGAACAGCAGGATCGTGGTTGAATTGACGGAGATGATCAAGAAGCTCTGGTTCTGTGATAGACTCTGGGTAGTGTAGCAGTTGGCTGTCAATGCCGGCCTATAGGGCGTGAGTCAGTAAATAATCCTCACGGTGAAAACTCTTATGACTCACCTCTGCGGCAGCCTTGAGCTTCATGCGAACATATGTAGCTACATCGCGGGGTTAGTGGTGAGATAACCTCATGATGGCGGGGCAAGATTATTACGAACAAGAGTCTGAGCGATCACCCACTGTAAGACAATCGAGTCAGCATTGAACATGTAAAGCATCACGAGTGAGATGGTCATACCTTGGATGATCTTAAGGCAAGGCTTGAACCTCGGGTTGAGCTTCTGCTTCTCAGTAACCTCAGCGCAGAGCTTCTCCCTGATCGACTTGGCAATAGCATTGCCATCGAGCTTTTGAGCAACCATTGTAGTCGAGGAAAAGAGTCTTTTCTGGTTGGAAGAGTGGTTCGAAAAAGACAAAGACCCGACAACAGAGGCTGAAGCAAAGTTGTTGCGTCGGCTATTGACTGAGAGGCAGTCGTTGTATATGAAGTGGGCTTTCCAGTTGAGAGGAGGGGCAATCCGAATAGCGGCGCTCAAGAGAGGCACGGTCGACACGGCAGGAACGTCCGAACACGTGTGGATGAACTGTTGCCTGTGCGATTTTGGTCGTGAATACGCCTGTGGGTGGGTGAGAATCTGACTTTGCTGGGACCCGCCTACTGCGAGCTCGGCTTGGGACGTATATGATCGGCCATTCTGCCGTTGATGCTCGAGACTTGCAGATATCGGTATCGATAACACTGAAGATAGAGCCCGTAAATGCCGTTGTTGTCTCGGGACGCCTCGGAAGATTCTCGTCTCCGGCCAGCCGGCGCAACGGAGGAGCTGGCCGTACATATTCTTCAGCCGGAATTTAGGTAGTGTTAGACCAAGTTGTAGATGTGTATAATATTAGATGCCGAAAGATCTCCAGAAATCCGACGGATCAATGGCGAAGGTTTGTACAGGTAGATCAATGCAATGCAAGTGTTTCCTTGATGAATCCCTCTAAGCCAAAGTTAAACAGAAAACGGCAAACGAAACAGGACCATCAACCTCTGGTTGTCTGGTGGAAATTGATAATAACACAGTATTGTACAATAAACAGCCAGTCAGTCAGGTAATCAGATTTCCATAGAATTGTTCCCTCAAAGAATGTTTAGCCAGGTGCAGTTCTTTCTGCCATTCGTACATATTCCAGGTACTGTGTGGTCAGTCTGCTGCTTGGTTACTCGTGTGACTGGCAATCCGTCGAGGCAGAGGGTGACACGAAGTGCTTTTCTCAAAATATTGGCGAGTTCAAGTGAGTCAATAATGAATGGACCCAACCGATTAGACAAGTCGGTTATTGTGATGCCTTCAATCTTGGGCTTAGACTGACAAGGACAAAGTTCCAGAATTTTACCCTAGTTATTGATGCCTGAGGACGAGTCGCTGAAGAGTAAGATTCAGACCAAGCAAAGATCATATTGTGGATCAGCTTATGGCGATGATTCCAAGTATTGCTCACAATATGACTCTTGAATCCTTCATGACTCTTCTTAGACTCATATCAAATCGATGATAAGTCGAAATAGCAGGCATCCAAGGGTGTCAAACGTGGCTGAGCTCAACTTTAACACCAGTTTCTCGACAAATCAGGCATCAGCCCTGTGCCCCTCTTCTGCCACAGCCACAGCTTGTGAGGCGGGAGGCGGGGGATTAGATATTCTTGCCCCACCAAAACGCACAACCGCCAAAAATTCCATCGCGAAAGCCCTCGCCATATAACCAGCCGCTCCGAACCTACCTCCGCCATCAACCCCTCCTAGTGCCCCTCAGACGACGACATCATGCGGCCCATTCTTCTATCCGGGCACGAGCGTGCGCTCACCCAAATCAAGTATGTTGAAGCCTTGTTCGCTCTGTATATCCGAGTGACAGATTCACAAAGAGGGGGGATATTAGATCAGCAGTGTCCTGTTTGCTGCATAGCTTGGGATACCCTCACATATAGTCCTTGACTAACCTCCATCTACAGGTTCAACAAAGATGGTGATCTCATCTTCTCCGTCGCAAAGGACCAGCAGATCTGCGCCTGGTTCTCCCACAACGGCGAGCGTCTTGGAACCTACCACGGCCACGTCGGAGCCATCTGGACTGTCGATGTCAACCCCACCTCGACCATGATCGCCTCCGGTTCTGCCGACAACACCATCCGCCTCTGGGAAGTCAAGACCGGTCGCCTTATCAAGACCTGGGAGTTCCCCACCGCCGTCAAGCGAGTCGAGTTTAACGAAGATGGCACCAAGCTGCTGGGCGTTACCGAGAAGCGAATGGGTTACCTTTCCAACATCGTCGTTATCGAGATCAACCCCGACCTCAACGCTGAGCAGACCGACGAGAAGGAGCTTACCATCGTCTGTGACGAGAGCAAGGCCACTGTTGCTGGCTGGAGCGCCCTCAGCAAGTACATCATCGCTGGCCACGAGGATGGCAGTGTGAGCCGATACGATGCCAAGACTGGTGACCTGCTCGATAACGTCCCTGTCCACGAGCTGAACCAGCCTATCGTCGACCTTCAGTGGTCTCCCGACCGTACCTACTTCATCACTGCTTGCAAGGACAAGACTTCCAAGGTATGTCCGATACCTTGCAATGACCTCTACTGAATACTGACCTCATCAAGCTCATCTCTGCCCGCGACCTCGAGGTCCTCAAGACCTACGTAGCCGACACACCCCTCAACAGCGCCACCATTACCCCCAAGAAGGATTTCGTCATCCTCGGTGGTGGTCAGGCCGCTATGGATGTCACCCGAACCTCTGCCCGTCAGGGTAAGTTCGAGGCCCGTTTCTACCACAAGGTGTTCGAGGACGAGATTGGCCGTGTGCGAGGCCATTTCGGTCCCCTCAACACCGTCGCTGCTGACCCCACAGGTAAGGGCTACGCCAGCGGCGGAGAGGACGGATACGTGCGAGTTCACCACTTCGACAAGGGCTACTTCGACTTCAACTACGAGGTCGAGAGGGAACGAATCAACCGAATGCAGTAGATGCGTTCTTTTCCTGTGTGCTTGCATAGTACGGCGTTTAGGGGACAAACAAATAAATCTTTTTTTGTTCAACTGGGGCAAAAAATAAAGGGAAGCTGGAGGTGACGGAAAAGATTTGGAGTGTGTAAGGGGAGATAAAGAGGAAGACAAATGGGCTTGTAATTCTTACCATCTCTCCAGGGTTTAGGGAAAGGTCGAAAATTGCACGAATGATCACGTTTCTACGACTTTGGACTTGATACATCCCATCATCCTTACCATCATGCAATCACGACAATGAGGATTCGCTAGCTCACGGCACGTCGAGTTGGTTATCAGGCGGTATAAGCAACTAGACATGGTTCTTCTGCTCATAAACAACTCTTTTACACGGGTCCATCAACCATCTTCGCGCCTTTAGCCTCCCAATCGCCAAGGCATCGTGTGATGCATGTTCTGGCCCTCTGGTACAATTTGCCATGCCAGATTAATCAAATAGGTACACGATGACTTCTCTTAAAAGTCCTCAAAGCAACCAAACGCCAAAAAGTCTATCCCTTTGCCAACCCACCATACCAAGGGTCTTCAGTTTCCCTTACTTCTTCTTGCCCTTCTTGCCCTTGGCGGAACCTCCTGCAGATGCAGTGGATGCAACACTGGATGCTCTTGACGGAGTGGCCGAGCTATTCTTGCTAGACTTAACAGACTTGACATTATCGAGTGCTTTGTTCTGCGGACCTTGTTAGCAATAGCCACTAGACTAGAATAATCACTCCATGACTCACCTTCACACCGTTCTTGGCCTTCTTTTTCGCTGGTGCCATGCCAAGGATGCTATCCTCGTCGTTCTCGTCGTCAGGCTCTCGCTTGGATTTTCCATTGACTCCGTTTGAGCCTCGAACAGGAACGTCTTCAAACTCCTTGACAATAGTAGTGATCAAAGTAGTGCAGCGACGAGACAGCTCGATAGGGGTTCGACTAAGAAAGAACCAATCAAATCGGAACAGAGGCGACTCTCGGATGTCATCTCGCATCTTTTCGTAAAGGCCTTCCGAGTCAATGCCATATCGGTCGAGCAGAACTAGCAAGAAACGATCTTCTTCTTCGGTGTATACCTTCTTGTTGGTGGTAGAGACAGAGTAGTTGATCTTGAGTTGTTGTAGAGGAACACGGTATTGCTGCATCTTCTTTCTCAGTAGCTTTTGGTGGTGCTCAACGCGTCGCGTCCGCTCCTCTCCATCTTCAATGGTCTTGATGTATTTGGGGTAGTCTGCAATCTCCGTGTAGCGCTGCCAGAAAACCTTGGCGTATGCTTTGATTTCTGGTGCTGTCTTGCTATCGATCTCGTTGGAGATGCCTTCGTAGTCGTTTCGTCCATACTTGCCAGATCCGTTGACGAATTGTTGGAAATCTCGCTTGTTCCAGTCTCCAAAACCTTGCGATGATAGCTTGTCTTTCTCCTCTCTTTCCTCTTCAGTCAGAGGTGTAGCATTGTCAATCTCCTGCTGGTCGAGGGCTCTCTCAGCCTCTCGCTCTTCGAGGGTGTCCTCTTCACCATCAGGTAGAGGAACCTTATAGCCAATTTCCTTTCGGTAGTAGGCAGTCTCCCTGTCTTGAAGATCGCGCAGACGCGGAGGGTAGAACTGGTAATCGTGTACAGTAATCTGCTTGGGTGCTCGGGGTGCCTTGGGCTTGGCATCGGCTTTGGGATTAGGATACATAGTCTGTCGAAAGTATTTGTCCATCGAGTACGACTGTTCCTTTCGCTCTCGCTTGGCGGGGTTGATCCAGGTCATGTTGATGTTTTTCTTTGTGTTGGCAAAGTTCTCTCCATTCCATTCGTAAGCAGATTCTGATGTAAACTTCTGTAGATCGTCAATTCCCAGCTTCTCGTATTTGGCATTCAGCTCCTTAGTTCGATTTTCACCTCTTGCAAGGATCTCATCGATATCGTCATCTGCAATTTCGCCATCGCCGGAGGCCATATTACCAGTAGGTCCCTTGGATTGGAAAACCTTCTCTGCACCATGTTGGATCATAGAGAGAAGCTCATCCTTGTTGGCTGCAGCCTTGGCTGCTTGTTGGGCACGGCCTTGCTGAATGACAAGTTGATCAAGGCGTAACTTCTGAGCAGCTCGCTCCAGAACCTTTTCTTCGATGGCGTTTTCCGTCACAAATCTGTACACAACAACCTGTTTAGTCTGGCCAATACGATGGGCTCGGTCCATGGCCTGTAAATCAGCTTGAGGATTCCAATCACTGTCGTAAAGAACGACAATATCGGCGGTTGTAAGGTTAATGCCCAGACCACCAGCACGTGTGGTGAGAAGAAAAACGAACTTCTCCGACCCGGGTTTGTTGTACTCATCAATAGCAGCAATTCGATCCTCATGAGCAGTTCCACCATCAATTCGGCAATACTTGTACTCTCGGAAAACACAGTAGTCTTCAAGAATATCCAATAGTCGACTCATCTGAGAGAAGATGAGAACACGACTGCCCTGTTTCTTAAGTCTCTTAAGGAGTTTGTCGAGAACAGCCATCTTACCCGCGTTGTAAACAAGATGCTCGTCGGTTGTGTAAGGGGGCCCAGGTTCGGCACCTTCAAACAGGTACGGATGGTTACAGCACTTTCGAAGCTGCATGACGATATTGAGTAGTCGGGTCTTGGACTCGCGCTTGCCGCCTGCACCGTTGACGGCATCTATGTCCTTTTCCAAAATCTTTTGGTACCATTTGACCTGCATCTCAGACATGCCCAGGTAGACATTCACTTCCTTCTTGGGCAACAGGCTTTTCTCCACATCGCTCTTCACACGGCGCAGCAAGAAAGGACGAAGCACTCTGTGCAGCTGTTGGACAACTGTATCTTGGTCTCGGTCTTGGCCAGAAAACCACTGGTCAAAGGCCTCCGCGTCACCAAAAACATCGGGCAGCAGGAAGTTGAGAAGTGCCCACAGTTCGTGTAGGTTGTTCTGTAGAGGTGTACCAGTAATTAGAAGTCTGTTTCGCGAAGAAAACAGACGAATAACTTGTGACAATGATGACTCTTCGTTCTTGATACGATGGGCCTGAATGTTTATTAGCAAATTGAACACGCAATCCATTGGGGGAAACATACTTCATCAATAATGATGTATTCCCAAGCAAACTTCTTCAAATGCGACTTCTCTCTTAGCACCATCTCGTAACTCGTGATGCAAACATCGAACTTTTCGTCAACGAGTCTCTCATTGATAAGGTTCTGTCGCTCGTCTTTGGCACCCTGAAGTACCAAAACGTCAACCTCCGGTGTCCACTTGGCAAACTCTCGCTTCCAATTGTCGAGTGTAGATTTGGGCACAATAACCAGATGTGGTCCGGTGATGTCAAGGATATGTCGAAGGTAACCGAGGAAAGATATTGTTTGCAAGGTCTTGCCGAGACCCATCTCATCTGCAAGAATACCAGAGATACCATTCTCATGCAGCGAGATGAGCCAGTTGAGACCAGCAACTTGGTAGTCTCGCATGGTACCATGAACGAATGCAGGTGATTCTCGGAATACTGTCTCAGCTGAACCGCCGTGCTTCTCGTCTTTCAAAAGCTCAGCGTCTTCTTCAGCCTCGGTGCGTCGACGTCGCTCGCTCGTGGCACCTCCTTGCCTTCCAGCACCCTTCTTGGCGCGCGCAGCCTCGGCATTCTGTCGATCGATCTCGGTCATGATATCCCGAATCTTTGGATCTGGGTTCGTCTCGATGAAATGGCGGAACAGGTCGGTGAGGCCAAGCAAGTATCGAAATCGTCGGATCGTGTCATCTTCCTGCAGGCAAATGGTCAGAATGTTGTAAGTGGTAGCTTGGTTAGAGTGCGACAAACCTTGGATTCGCCTAATCGATCGTGCTTCTTGCCAAAAATACTGCGACGAAGTTGATTTACTTCTGTACGGCGCCTTCGGCCATCTCCAGTAGGTTCGCCCGCAACACTGCTAGCGGTTGTACTAGGGTTTTCGGTATCGGTGTAATCGGGGGTCTCGTCGACTTCCTATGATATTTGATTAGCTTTTGGCACTTTCATCACGAATTGCGAATGATGTATCAAACAAAACAACTCACCATTTCCTCTACCTGCCGATGATCCTGCGCATCCGACATAGACACGTCAGTATCGGCGGCGTTGGCTCGAGAGCGAGGCGCCATTGCGAGTCGATTGTAGGATGAACCTCTTTACGCGACTGGCGTCGAGGAGACGCGTTTAGAGAGGTTGTAATGCGAAGCAATTGTAAGCGTAAGGTTGCCAAATATTATTTGTAACTTTTAGGGTGTTTTCAGAGAAGAATCTGCTGCAGTAATGACAACCACGTCGCTTGTAAGCTTGGAGAATATGAAGATGCCTTGCAAAGGTGCTTGCGGATAGAATCTAAACCGTCACCTTGAAGGGGGCCAATTTGGGGCTAGCTTCGTGCATAGACCCTTGCAATGGCAGCTGGCCCCACCATGCTGCAAGGAAGAAAGGATATTCCGGTAGATACAACGACGTCACTGCATTTTGCAGTCTATGGTTACTATAATTGAAAGGAATAAACAAGATATAATAGCCTAGTTTCATCTCAATACACCACATGCAATAAACAGACTCTGGCGGCGTTGCAGCAAGATTCAGTTCAACGACGACGCCATACTCTTGCGAAAGTCACGTGGCTGTAATGGCCCTACTCCACTCAAGGTACCGACCCCTCGGTTAGTGCCGTCCGCCCATCAGGCTCTGTGCGGTTGAAGTGGATGGGTGAGCGTTTCGTAACCCCGACCTTTGTTCCTTGCCAACTGACCTGGGAAACATATTACCTTCCTAGCTTTTCATAAGCATCACAACACCAGTCTGACTGACACTTATCTCACAGACTAACTAATACTCATTCTTTTCTTTGGGAGTCTCTTCCCCTAAATCTATTCCCAACTCCAAGTAGCAGGTGAGGCGAATCCCCTTGACCTTGCAAACCATCTCTGACTCTTCATTTCCAGCATCTCCGCAACCCCTTCGTCGCTTAATCAAGATGGAGCCAATGAGGGGCATCTCCGGTGCTACTGGCAAGCAACCTGCTCAACAAGAAAGCCCCGAACAGCTTCTCGATGTATTCAAGGCGGCCGCCCTTTCCGTTACCAAACTGTACAAGATCTCGGCCGCGGGACAGTCAAAGGCACGTGCCGACGGATACCAAGATTGTCTCGATGATCTCTTACAATTCCTGGATAAGGGTGGTATGGGCCTGGGCGATGGTGAAGGATGGAAGATTCGAAAATGGGCTACGGAAAGGCTTGACGGACGTGAGAGCAGCTCTTTGAACACCGAGAGCGAGGATGAGGTCGAAAAGGCAGAGACAGCTTCATCGCCCGAACTCACTCGAACATCCGTCCCGCTCCAGCAGACAAGCCAAATGCGAACCGACTCCGCTCCACCGAGCATCTCTCCTATTGCCGAAGAGCCAACGACGATACTCGTTCCAAGCCAAGACCACTTTACCTTCCAATCCTCGCACCCCTATCCGAACATTGGTACTCTCGATTTATCCGACTCAAGGCCACATGACGACACGCCCATTCCTACACGATCATCTAAGACTAGGCTGACGGGTGGTTCGAGTCGGGCTTACCCAAGGGGTCCAGGACATTTGGTACAAAGGGCTGGCAGTAAGCGAAAGCTCAACTTCGACGAAATCTTCGATCTCGGCAGTCTTAATGGGAAGGATCCTTTCGGAAACGGTGGGAAACGTGGTCGACATGCTTGATCTCTCAAACGGGTGGCTACGTTTTCTTTTTTGCACAACACACGATAAACTTGTCATGGAGCCTGGGTATTAGATGGATGGTATGGGATGAGGCATGTTTACCGACGGACGCATTGACTAGCGAAGAGCATGGACGGCGTTTGGAGGACGTAACGAAAGCATTGGGAGGGTGTCTGGTTTGAAGGGTTTTTACACGTTTTGTGTCCTAGCAATTGCCAGGCTTTCTTTTTACAATAACACGATGAATTTGACGATGATTTTTATGACAGGTTATGCAATCATGGCCTGGTCGACACTACGTACTATTCGTTTTAATCAGTATCACATCTTCTTGTCTATCAGTGGACCTGAAGCTTCCACTGTTCTTTGTTGTTAGTTTATAATGGCACCATCTTTTCTCTCCCTTTCCCATAGTATGAACACCATATTCAATCCAAATATGCATGTATCCTTTATTGTGAATCTGACTTGACTCCGTTCATAGGTTGGTTGTGTTAATCTAACGTTACCATACTAATCTTAATACCCTCTCCTTGACTTCGTTGCCGGGCTATCTTCGGATCTGTTGATTCTCCACATGCTTCTAAAATCTGGAAGCTTTACTTGTTCATGCAGCACAAGCCACTAAGGTAGACGGACAGTAGCGGCGTGGGCTACCCTGGCATTGTCTCATTGATCGTGCATTATTCCCTTGTTCGCGAACCTGACTTTAACCTACATCGCGCTTTTGCTTTCATTTGTTCACTCGTGCTATCTTTTCTTTCTTTCCACACACCTTGCGCAAAGGGTGCTTCACAAAGAGGTATGTTTTATTTTGCTGTTGTATGACATTTCTGTTCCACTCTTCCGACAGATCACAGGATGATGTCAAGGGCGCGTTACACGATTTGAACATCATCCTATTCATCTTTTTTCCCCTTCTCTTTCTTTTTGCCCTCCCAACAATTATCCATCTTTCGCTGACTAGAACTCGCACAGAACTATCACACGCGAATACATACCACGAACCACATCCGAACCAGCCAATATGTCAGACTCTGGCAAACAGGAAGAGAAGCTCATGGGCGAGCACGAGCAGGATCTTGACCGCGAGCATGACAACGAGCACGAGCAAGAACATGAGCATGAGGCTGGAACCGAGATGTCAGCGGCTGAGGAGGTGTGTTAGGCGCAAAGAGGTGGATTGAAGAAGGAAACTGACGCCGCACCCTTAGGAAGAAATCACTGCCATGAAGCGCCGCGTGGCAGAGATGGAAGAGGAGGCTAAGAAGCTTCGCGAAATGCAGGCCACTCTAGAGCAGCAGTCTGCCGACCTTGCAGATGACAAGGAGTCCATCGATGCGCGCAGCATCTTTGTCGGCAACGTCGATTATTCAGCTTCTCCCGAGGACATCCAGGGCCATTTCCAGAGCTGCGGCTCCATTAACCGAGTCACCATCCTCCTTGACAAGTTTACAGGTCAACCAAAGGGGTATGATGATGATCTTTCTTACGTCGCATCTCGCGAATATTACTAACGGAATCTGTTTTAGCTACGCCTATGTCGAGTTCACCGAGCCGAGCTTGGTCGCGCAGGCTCTTGTTCTCAACGAGAGCGTGTTCAAGGGTCGCAACATCAAAGTGACTCCCAAGCGCACCAACGTCCCTGGCATGAGCCGCGGTCGCGGTCGCGGTGGTGGTTTCCGCGGTGGTCGAGGTTTCCAAGGTGGTGGTCGTGGCAGCTTCCCTCGAGGCGGTGGTTATCGCGGTGGCTACCGGGGTCGTGGACGAGGTTTCGCCCCCTACTAGGAGCAGGGTGGCGCAATGCCAATGGGACACGCTCGACGATCTGAGCAGCCTAGACCTTTCGAGATCGAAGTTGAGGAGTGTCACGGGCTTGACGGCAACTCGTACTATCATGGATTTGTCGGTCTTTGAGTTTAAGGCTTCCTGCTGTCCATTTCTTTCATGTAATCTGGGGATACAGCTATAAGGAGAAGGGTGCGTTTTTAGCAGCAGAGGAACGGTGTATACTATGAATCGTATCGGAAACAGGCAAACAAGCAGCCAAGAATGCCGAGGTTAGGGACAGGAGTTTTCGGCCTTAATTGTCATTCGTCTTTGCAAAATTATATTAGGGAATCTGATTTAGATGTCATCTGCACAGCTCTCGCAAACCACTCCTACTTTACACGTGAAATTAAGCCTGTGGTTATGGTCAACCTCAGTTTAGGTAGTTAGCTGAGTTGAACCAATTAAATAAGATTCAATAGGGGTGCTTATAATAATAGTATTGCCGCGCGTTCGTCTAGATTATTCAACTCTGTATACCCGTGAGGCCGCCCGTTTCTTACCCCACACCAGTTCGTACCAAGGCACGGGTATCCGTAGAAGGATGCGGGTTGAATGCAGTGAGACAGATCCAGTGTCAGGGAATGAGATGGGGATGAATTGTGTAGTAGTTAACTAACAACAGAAGAGCTGACATTGATAATTGCCGGATACTCCGATCATACTTCGTATATCGACTACCCTAGACCTTAAAGATATGAGTGAGGACAACAATGACGTTGGACCAAAATATACTCAGATGTTGGCTTTGATCGAATTACATAAACAACGAACACAGACGATTTACTGTGTAGAGCAATGAGATCAGACGCTGGCCATTACTCTGGCTAATCAGATTCCCATAACCTCCCACCAGTGAAGCTGACCATCGTGATTGAAACACTTAGAAGTAATCCATCAAACAATGCTGTTGACATGCACGCAATCCACGAGAATCAAAGCTACAATAACCAATGCTTTGCGATGTGATATTTTCAATTACAGAACAGGATTACGAAGCATGAATCACCATTATTGGCTACCCCATTTTAATGTGACAATCATGACATGTGTCGTCAACGCAATCAACAAGGTGTTATTGACGTTTCTCCGGTGGCTCAGCAGTTGACCAGTTGCTACCTTACGAACGATTTATAGACGACCCAGGTTCGAATAGCGAGCATAAGGCATAATATAGAGGAAACCTACTGTAGCACAGATGTGTATGAATTAGGTTTCATCCCGTAGTCTATCCTGGTAAGTGCAGCCAGGCGTCCAGACCAGGGAGTGATAAAAGCAATAAAGGCCCAAGGCCCAAAAGTATCAAGCTCGACAAACCAACCACACACATCACAGGCCCTGTCTAATAAGCGCCATGTGCTGCTCTCAACTCGACTCGGCGCCTGCTGAAAGCTGTGCCGATAAGCCGTACGCCGCATTTAGTCCTGAAATGGCTGTTGATACGATACATTCATTCCCTGCCTGCTATGACTGTAGATAATTGCAAAATGGGAACCGTGACATAGATTTGTAGAAACCATGCCTGAACTCCAGATTTTGGATAGTATAAGAATTATTTAAGGATTTCTGACCTATTATCACCCAGCTAAAAGTGGCAACCAAAAACTTGGAGTTGATGTTGATAGAATGGTAGGATACTGTGGCTCAGTCCCAAGCAGGTGACAAGACTGTGCGGATGCTATGGAATCAACAAGATACATCAGATCAATGTACTGTATCCGTACCTCTGGTTGATTCTGGAACGTTCATATTTGATTACATGTTTCATCAAGAACGTTTAAAGGAGCGGAGGCAAAAGAACCTCTCAGCCTTTGTTTATGTTTACCAACCACTCACTAATTCAATTCAATCTCGGATCGTCTAGTCTGTACTATAGGCCTCCATTGAAGCCCACTAAAAGGCCCGGATACAAGATACAGGACGTATCAAAAGTTCAGGTTGCCATGGGGTAGGTCCCCGTGTCCCACGTTCCCAGACTCCCAAATGGATCCTGTTGATCTGGGCGCGCAGAGGCGTTTGTTGTTGCTTGTTTGGTACCCTAAGTTTGGAGTTGGTCAGTGAATGCATGATTGATGTACATGAAAGATCCAATAGAGATACATGTGTAGAGTTGCTCACAAAGAGGGCTAAGATGGTTAGAACCAAGCAGGCAGCTGGTACCTACGCCCAGAACAGCAGGTACCCTCTCTCGCTAGGTTAGTACCTACCTAACAGCCATTTACAGTCCCTGAAACCGTACCTACCTTACCATACCGTACCTGCTCAAGTTAAAGTACAAGCCCCCAAGGTTCCTTAGGCCGTCAAAGTCGGGTCGATTGATTATCCTTCCATCATCAACACCAACCACGAGGCCGATAGCATTGAGACTGGAGTCCACTCAGATCTGTGGCGATCAAGTCAATCAGCTTGTTGCACCCGCTGTGGCACATTTCTGTTCCCTTCCTTTTTATCTTTCGATTCACCAACTGCCCACTTGCACTTCCAACTACAATACAGACAAAGATACATCGTGCTTCGCTTTTCGCTGAACGTGCACAACCATCGCCATAACCTAACCCCTAAGGTACTTATTTCGAACGATCCTCCCGTTCCGGCTGTTGTCACTCTCGCTTTGGAAGCGGGGAGTCCGTGTCTGTTTCTGGGTCTTGGGTCTTAGACTAGTCCTTGTCTTGGGTCTTTTGGGCCGCCTGTGCACAGCCTCAACCTCTCCCGTTGCCCCAACTCCAAGCGTCGTCAACTTTCTTCAGTTGAACCCTTCAACCTGATCACGTTTTCCAAGCGCCTTCCCCGACAAGGCTTCGTTGCATTTGTTGGATCCGCCTCCGACTCCGACTCCGACTTTGAACTTTAACCTGATCATCACCTTCAGGTATCTCCATCCTCATCCTCATCAGCATCATCGTTGTTGTCGCTGTGACTTAGTCCCTCGCTGCGCAGCGCAAGAGGTGACACCATGACCAGTCGCACCGATTCCAAGTAAGTTTAGTCCCTAGCCTTTCGCCCATCGCATCGTGTGCAGCTTCAGCTTTACGATATAACTTGCCACGCCATCTCTTCATCACTTTAATTCATGTGCTGACCCTTTCGCAGCAGGCCCAACCTTCGGGTTACCAGTGAGTTACCGCCGCCAATCTACCCCTCGGTCCAGAATTCCACATTGACATCATTCAAGTTATCGCAGCCGATGGCCTGTATAAGAGGGATGTTTTCCGTACGTTTGCCGTCCGTACAATACGTCTTCTTGATTGCTAATGTTTGTTAGGCTTCCCTGACCCATTCGCTGTTGCGACCATCAACGGCGAGCAAACAAAGACGACGACTGTCAGCAAAAGGACTCTAAACCCATACTGGAATGAGAGCTTTGACTTGTAATGTGCCCCGCCACCTGGTAACAAAGAATCTATCAACTCACATTCATTAGTCGCACCAATGAAGATGGCATCCTCGCAGTTCAGGTCTTTGACCAAAAGAAATTCAAGAAGAAGGACCAGGGTTTCTTGGGTGTCATCAACATCCGTGTTGGAGATGTCATTCCTGAGCTCAGTCCAGATGCCGACGGTTAGTTCATTCAACCCCCGAACAAACAACATGAAGAGCCTTCCTAACATACATATGCCTCTAGACCAGATGCTCACACGAGACCTGAAGAAATCAACCGATAACCTTGTTGTCCATGGTAAACTTATTATTAACCTCTCCACCAACCTCAGTGCACCAGCCCGCGGTGGCCAGGCATCGACCGCACGACCATCCCTCGGCACCGGCCCTTCGAACGTCTCAAACCTTTCCGCTCCTCCACCAGCAGACCGACCAGGATCATCAATGTCAGGACCAAACGGTGCCGGTGGCTCGCAAGTTAACCTATCACACCGCCCATCGAGCATCAACTCCGTTAGCGGCGCCAGTGCCTCTGGCCCAGGCACTTCCGGGCAACCCCGGCAAAGCACCCAACTTAGTCCCTTTGAGGATGCTCAAGGACGCCTGCCCGCTGGCTGGGAACGCCGTGAAGACAACCTGGGCCGTACCTACTACGTCGACCACAACACCCGCACGACAAGTTGGAACCGACCAACGGCATCCGGTGCCCAGGAACAGCGAAATGACCGAGAGGCAGCTACCCAGGTTGAGCGACAGCGACATCAGAACCGTACTCTCCCCGAAGAAAGAACCGGTTCAAACTCACCTACACTGCACGCGCAGCAGCCGCAACCGGCTGCATCCCCAGCTACTAATGGCGGTGCAGTGATGCATACCGGAGCGACGAGCCCTGGTACAGGAGAGCTTCCTCCCGGCTGGGAACAACGATGGACACCTGAAGGCCGACCCTACTTTGTTGACCACAACACGCGAACGACCACTTGGGTCGACCCTCGTCGCCAACAGTACATCCGCATGTATGGCGGCCAAAACAACACCAATGGACAGATTCAACAGCAGCCGGTATCACAGCTTGGCCCTCTGCCAAGTGGATGGGAGATGCGCCTGACGAACACTGCCAGAGTGTACTTTGTTGATCACAACACAAAGACTACTACCTGGGACGATCCTCGACTCCCCTCATCCCTCGACCAGAATGTTCCCCAATATAAGAGAGACTTCAGACGAAAGCTTATCTACTTCCGCTCACAGCCAGCAATGCGAATCCTCAGCGGACAGTGTCATATTAAGGTTCGACGTTCTCATATCTTTGAGGATTCTTTTGCCGAGATTACACGCCAGTCGGCAACAGACCTGAAGAAGCGACTTATGATCAAGTTCGATGGCGAGGATGGTTTAGATTACGGTGGTCTTTCCCGAGAATTCTTCTTCCTTCTCTCCCATGAGATGTTCAACCCCTTTTACTGTCTATTCGAATACTCCGCCCATGATAATTACACCCTTCAGATTAACCCTCACTCCGGCATCAACCCGGAGCATCTTAATTATTTCAAGTTTATCGGCCGTGTGGTCGGCTTGGCTATCTTCCACAGACGATTCCTAGACGCCTTCTTTATCGGTGCCCTGTACAAGATGATGCTTGGCAAGGCGGTGTCTTTGGCGGATATGGAGGGTGTGGATGCCGATTTCCATCGTTCATTGCAGTGGATGCTCGATAACGATATTTCGGGTGGTATTCTGGAGCAGACTTTCTCGACTGAAGACGAGAGGTTCGGCGTCATGACAACCGAGGATCTCATTCCCGACGGCCGAAATATTGATGTCACCAACGAGAATAAGAAAGAATATGTCGATCTCATGGTCAAGTGGCGCATTGAGAAGCGTATCGCTGAACAGTTCCAAGCTTTCAAGGAGGGTTTCCAAGAGCTTATCCCCCAGGATCTTATCAACGTCTTTGATGAGCGTGAGCTTGAGCTCCTCATCGGAGGCATTGCCGAGATTGATGTGGATGACTGGAAAAAGCACACCGACTATCGAGGATATACCGAGTCCGACGAGGTTGTGCAAAACTTCTGGGCTACAGTACGGTCATGGGATGGAGAGCAGAAGTCCCGATTATTGCAGTTCACTACGGGTACATCTCGAATTCCCGTCAACGGATTCAAGGATCTTCAGGGCAGCGATGGTCCTCGAAGATTCACCATTGAGAAAGCGGGAGAGATTCCTAACCTGCCTAAGGCACACACTTGGTAAGCTTGTTTGATATATCCGATTTGTGCTGTAAAATTAACCTTTCAATAGTTTCAACCGACTCGACCTACCGCCCTACAAGAATCTAGAAATGCTTCAGCAAAAACTTACAATTGCTGTAGAAGAGACTATGGGTTTCGGCCAAGAGTAATCGATAACGGCATTGGTTTCAATAGGGATACTGAGCTAGAGAGATTCAAACTGCACTCAATGTATTGTCGTGTAGTTACCGGAAAACAGCAACCTCTCTTATCTGTCCTATTCCTCTCGCTCACATACACGAACTTTTGGGTATTTGTTTCGGTCCCAAAAGTGGACAGACCTGGGTAGTTTGGCGCTGGTGGGATTAATTTGCCTTCAACATGCGATGCAACACCTACTTCTCTCTGTCAGCTCAGAGTATAGATGATGGAACAGAACTCGAGCGTCGACGTCAGTATAGACGCACCTTGGTGAACCTGTTTCGTGGGGGGAGCCTTAGCGGACAATGTGGAATTACCGGCATACGCCGGGACAGACAGTCCTTGGATGTGATGCTGTTTGACAGACGAAGGGAAAAAAGAAACTACTTAGCTATGTATTACGTGCGATGCCGACAGTGGCGACGAAGCTGGCGTGTTTGGGCTGGAAGTTAAGAAGAAGGATAGGGTTACAGCGCTTCATTTTCAACTACTTTATCACATATATAGCACTTTCACTACCTGAAGTTTGATATCATTACCGCGTCGTAGCTGTGTTAGATGAATAGCGATATGAGTCTAGTTTACCGGTCATTGTGCAAGAAGCATAAATATTGCCACGTAAGAAACCAGGCTAGATTTTTGGGGCTGATTTTATTTCAGATTATTGTATAGCTTGCGCATAAAACTATCCACGTCCCAGTTTATGCCCCTTATATTAGCCGAACCTGGCTATAGCTTGATGAAGAACGCATCCGAAGGCCACCTATGCATGGTCGAACCAAACGAGTGAAAAGCAAAAAAAATAAAAAATAGAACAGTATAAGCGAAACCCAAGACCTTTCTGCAGTATCATACATGACCGAACGTTTCGCCTTCCCATCAACTTCGCCGCAATCTTGGCGGCGTCTTGTAGCCCTTCAACCCTTCCATCGTGAGGGCAAAATCTGTTGCGAAGTCTTCATCGTGAGTAAGGGTGGAATCCACGGCTTCCGCCTCGTCCTCCGCCACGGTAGTTTGCTCCTGGCTTACCAGCGTTCTTGGGCCCAGTAGGGGCGTTGGCCGGGGGTGCGTGTTGAGGATCAGAACTCCCTGTGGCACTTCCAGCGCGGTTGAAGCCGCCAGAACCAGGGTTTGGCTGAGGGACGTCGTCATACATTCCCTCCCATGAAGTGGGAGCTCCGCCACTGCTTCCAGCTCCGGCTCCCATGCCATAACCTCCGTGTCCTCCATGGCCGCCATAACCTCCGCGACCTCCACGACGACCTCCCTGAGGCTGGTGTTGCTGGTACTGGTTGTAGTTGTTATTGTTGTTGTTGTCGTATCCTCGACCACCACCGCCGCTGGCAGAGGCTGTGGGACTAGCACTGCCGGAACTGGCATCTTGGCCGCCCTGTTGGCCTTGTTGCTGCATCATCTGCTGCTGCATTTGTTGCATTTGCTGCATCATCTGAGGGTTCATATTTTGCATCATGTTCTGGGCATTGGCACCACCGCCTCCTCGACCCATCATCTGCTGTTGCATCTGTTGCATCTGCATCATGTTCTGCCACATGGCTGGGTTCATTGGCATTCCTCGGCTCATTGCCATCTGCGATTGCATCACGGCAAAGTATTGCTGCATGCGCTGGAAGTATTGGGCCATGACTTGAGGTGTCATGCCATTGTTGCCCATCTGTTGACCCACAGAGCCGCCCTGGCTCGACTGGTCTCCTTCCTTTCTGAACTTGCCGCGTCGTGAAGCCTCCTCTTCTTCTCGAAGGTTGCCTCGAGGTTGGGCCTTCTTGACCTCAATAGGCTTTCCGTGGATCTCTAGTGGCACGTTGATGCAGGCATCGACACCTGCTTCGTTCTCAAACGTAACAAAACCAAAGCCTCGTGGCCGGCCAGTGTCTTTGTCCATCATGAGGGTCGCATCCACGACGCGGCCGAACTGGGCAAAGTACTCCTTAAACTCTTGGTCGGTGGTCTCCTGGCTGACACCTCCAACAAAGATCTTGCTTGTCTTTTCTTGTTCGTCCCGGGGAATCGCACGCTTGGGATCAATCTAGAGTAGTGTTAGTCCGGCATGACGGGGGGGGGGGGATTCGATAGGTTACGAACGATCTTGCCATCAAGGAAATGCTCCTTGACCATGACGATGTTGACTGTCTTGGCATCCTTGAAAGTGAGGAATCCAAATCCTCGGGACCGTCCGGTACTGCTGTCCCTCATAACAGTGCACTCAACTACTTCGCCAAACTGCTCGAAATAGTCTCGTAAGGATTCTACCAGTCGAAATTAGTACAGGTTTGGGAGTAGTGCATCTCTGTGTTACTCACGGTCTGTAGTTTCCCAGTTGAGACCACCAATAAACATTTTACTATGCAAACTTGTTAGTCTCAGTGTCGTTCTCGAGTATTAGTGAATGCATCATGGATGAGACGGCTTTGAAGCACAAATATAGCGAGCTTGGCATAACAGTTAGATCCAGGCTGGGAACGAAGTGGCTTGCGTGGTCAAAGTCGGAATTGGGCGAATAATCAATGGCCTTGCTGGGGTAGTGACTCTGAGTTCAGTAGAGTTGATAGGCGCAGCAAGAAAGCCGTGTGTTTTGATCCGGTGACTGCAATGAGGCGGGACATGCAACTTTGCAGCAAGAGACTGTGGATGTTTGCAGGGCAACATAGGCGCATAGACAAGGCTGGAGCCTAGTAGACAGTCGCTTGATTTGGAACATGCCATATTCTTCGGTTTGTTGTATATGTTGGCGGCAAAAGTGCTGCAGGATCCCTGCCTGTGGATGCACAAGGGCCAACACAAACAAGGACCATGGTTGACAAAGGTTGATCATAGACCGCCAAGATAGTCGAAGGAACGGCGCAGACATTGCAACGAGAGATGCCAGATGAGCTTGGTCGAATAAACTTTCGTCTTGTGCTATCGTCTTGACTGTCCTCTCTGTCTCATGCTAGGTACTGGCCTCGAGCGCTATTCGCTGCGAATCTCGCTGTAGCACCCAAGAGTGTTTACCACTCTCATCGGCTACAGGATCTCCGCGACTGAGGGCTATGGAAGACTCAAGTAGGTAGTGTCTTTCGTCTTGACTAGTGCCGGAGGATTCTTTTCTTCTCGAGAGTATCCACAGGGCGAATCCCAATACTGATATCGACATCCTCCTCTTCCTCTCTGGCCCATAGACAATAGTCAAAGGATTTGTCTCAACTGGTCATATCTCTTGATCCTCTCAAGTCCTCATTGACTGGGCTGATTGCAACTCCTCCGTTCTGAATTTTTGCCGTATGATGTCTCTGATAGCAACCTTCTTTCTCTTAATTTGACCGCGACCCTTTCTAGCCAAGCCAACTTCCGAGATGCATGCAAATCTAAAGCGAGAGCCACTACTACGCGGCAAATTTGCAGTTGCCATCACGTTTCAGAGCCGTAGACACGGGGCTAAACCCGCTATACTCGATCGAGTACGAATTCAAGGGATAAAATCACGAAGTGCAGAGATAATGGACTTACCCGTCTTCTTTGGCGCTTGCCTTATGGACAGTTCCATATGGAGGTGTTTGAGCATCGTCGTGCATACCACCTTGGCTTGTGTGACCAGCTCCGCCATATCCTCCGCCACCACCAAGGTTGAAATCAACATCATCGTCATCATCGTCCTGATCTTGAGTCATGTGTTCATCTCCTGCTGTATCCTGATGTTGGTACGTTCCGTTCTGAAGGTCATGATCGTCGTTCTGTGTATTAGTAGGAGGCTGAACCTCTGGCGCAGAGGGGGCTGGCGCCGCGGGAGCAGGCGTCGGCTTTGGGCCATCATTATCATCGTAGCTATTCCGTGTCAGAATTATTGCATGTCTATGTGGTGTGTCTTTGCGCTTTCTGCAGCGGAAGAACTTACAGATCGGCGAAGAGATCATCCTCGAAGTTCTCAGGCTCAGTCATGGCGACGGTTCAGGTTTGGCGCGTGGTTCTGATAAGAAGGACAAATGGCAAAGTAGCGTCGCAGATGCGCACAATGTGTGACGCGGTCTCGACAGTAAATGCTGTGGTAAGAGAGAAGAAAGAAAGTGGAAATAGCGAAAAGATGCGCAAGATTGAGCTTGAAAAAGAGGTTTGAATTAAGAGTTGGAGAGAAGGAGGCGACTGAACTGTGAAGGTAGGTCCTCAGCCAGCGGAGCCATGGAGCTAGAGCCTAACCTGCCACAATGACTAAGCTTCGAAAGGGCCAATAAAAAAGCGGCGCAATTGCAAACAACAAAGAAGCTGTTCTGTTGTTATGAATACGACAATTTGACCTTTGAAGTATAAATAATTTAATTATAGTTTCCGCTCGTTTTTCATACTCAGTGAATAGAAGAGGGATCCTGATAAGTATTTCAAGATTCTACTTTGATTTGGAGTATGCATACGGTTTACTTCATGGTTTGATATCCCCTATTTTATGCAGTATGCAAGTAGGTTAATGAACGTAAACTTATACTCTGGGAATTCGATTGACGTGTTAACTCGGTGCATTGCCTGTTAGACTCAAGCTCTTACACTGAAACTTTCGCAATAACTTATCCTCAGATCTGATTAGCCGTATTCGCTAAAATGTTGAAGCTTTCGCAAGCTCTTAATAAATCAGCATGGATTCTAGGACAACCTTCTGAGGCCACAGGGTTATGGTTCTGAATTAGTGCACGCCCCCACCATACACCCGCTATTTACAAGCCACGGTAGCGCTGTTTGCGGGGTGATCTCGTGGTCTGGTCAAGCCAGGGCCTAGTTAAGCCCGGTTCCTTATTGTTTAATCGATCCATCGATCAACCCAACCCTGCCAACCTACTGACCTTCACATCTTCTACAACATCATAGCGTCGCGTGGCATCGCAGCATGTAAAATACGTTCCAAGGCTCTTTTATACGGCCTCTATTCTTTTTACCAAATCATGTGGTCGTCTTCTGGAAGTGGAAAGAAGCCTGCGCAATCTGTAAGTTCTGACTATCAACGTCGAAGCTCTCTATGCTCACGAGCTTCGACGTAATGGCCGCCCGCCTTTGCTAACAGCCCCACCGCCGCAGGAGATGGTTCAAGTCGGTATGTTCAAGGAGGAGCTTGCCAAATACCGAATTGTTGCTAACATTAGCTCAATTGCTATGGGACAGACCGATCAGAGTACGTATTTGACTTGGCTTTCCACATCCTCTGAGCTCCCACGCTGAAGCTTGTCCAACTAGGTCCGCATCGCCGTTCTGGAGACCACCACCACCACGAGACAGCCACAACTCTACACCAAAGAGAAATATGACGTCGCCTACAGGCCATGGCTCTGGCCTCGTTGTTGGCGCCGCATACTCTCATGCGGATATGCTCAAATTCGACTCCTTGTAAGTCATCTTGACCTTGCTCGGCCGTAGTCTTCGTTCACTGACGTCGTTTATCCAGAAACTCTTCCAGCTCTTCTCGACCTAGAACACCTCCTTCCTCCTCCTCAGCCAAAATTCGAATCCATGAAGCTTCTCCTCCCTCGAAAACGATGCCTGGAAACAGGGGCTCACCTCCATACAAGAGTTACATCAACTTTCTATCAAATACCAATGACGACTGGAAGGCAGACGAAGATGATATGATGGGCTACGAGGATGACGACGGCGACGACTTTGGTTTACCGAGTCTGTCAAGTATGAAGAGAAGGACGAAACGTATTGCTACACAGAACAGGGCCGAGTCGAGTACATTATCACCGTCGACAGAAGGGCCGCCCAGTGGCCTCCTAACGAGACGTTATTCAAATAGCGCCGACATCGCAGTAGAGCGACCTGCACCCACATATCCCATGCCCAAGAAGAGCGAGGGCAAGATTCTTCGACCACAGTACAAGGAAATTCTGAAAGGTATGCTGTCGCAAACAAAAACCGCTGTTCGCAAAAATACTGACCATGACAATAAGACCCCGCCAACGCTCTACATCTCATCAACTACCCTACCGTCCCCGCCAACGCCACCCCCAAGGAAGCCGATGCCATAAACTCTCGCATTACACGTATTAATAAATTCAAGAAACTCTTACAAGCTTCTACTATCTCACTTCCCGACCTGAGATCAACAGCCTGGTCTGGCGTGCCGCAGGAGGTGCGCGCCATAACTTGGCAGCTACTTCTCAGTTATCTGCCCGCGAACAGCGAGCGCCGGGTCGCTACACTAGAGAGGAAACGTAAAGAGTACCTGGACGGCGTCCGTCAAGCATTTGAGAGGGGAGGAAACGCGGCAACCACTTCAGCCAACACAGCCCCTGCCGGCCGGACACGGGGCCTAGACGAGGCCATCTGGCACCAAATCAGCATCGATGTACCCCGGACAAACCCGCATATTGAGCTTTACAGCTACGAGGCCACACAGCGATCACTCGAGCGGATACTGTATGTGTGGGCCGTACGACACCCAGCCAGCGGCTATGTTCAGGGCATTAATGACCTGGTAACGCCATTTTGGCAGGTGTTTCTGGGCATATACATAGGCGATCCTGATATTGAGTCCGGAATGGATCCAGGACAGCTTCCCAAGTCTGTGTTAGACGCTGTCGAAGCTGATTCTTTCTGGTGCCTTACAAAGCTGCTCGATGGTATCCAGGACCACTACATCGTGGCACAGCCGGGCATTCAGCGCCAGGTTGCTGCTCTGCGCGACTTGACAGCACGTATAGACGCCAACCTGTCCAAGCACTTGGAGCAAGAAGGCATCGAATTCATCCAGTTTAGTTTCCGTTGGATGAATTGTCTCTTGATGCGAGAGTTCAGCGTCAAAAACACAATACGCATGTGGGATACTTATTTGGTTTGTTAACACATCATTTTCCAATGACTCGGAAAACTGACACTCTATAGGCTGAAGAGCAGGGCTTCTCCGAGTTCCACCTCTATGTATGCGCAGCATTCCTTGTAAAATGGTCTGATAAGCTTGTCCATATGGATTTCCAGGAGATTATGATGTTTCTCCAGAGCCTTCCTACCAAGGGCTGGACAGAGAAGGACATTGAGCTACTCCTAAGTGAGGCCTTCATCTGGCAGAGTCTCTTCAAGGGTTCTGCTGCCCATCTCAAGGGTCAGCCTACTCGTGAACCTGTCACGAATCTACAGCTGTGAGAAAAGATCAGTTCTTACCTTCGGAAGCAAGATTGACTGTTCATGTTGCAATAATTTTCGGCGTTGGTTTTCCATGGCTGTGCATGGCGTAGTGCTCTTGTGATACAATGCCGTTAAACTATATACTAGCATTATAATGAGGATGAAAATCACGACCAACTTGTCTCGTATTCACTTGTTCGTTTAGCACACCGTGTTTGTGCCTGTGGCGCATTGGTTCGGCAAAGAGCATGCATCGATGACAAGCTTGGTAGCATGTTTATTATTCAGGGTGGATTAGCTCAACCTTCTACAGCCGAGAATTAAGAACGAGAGGATCCCTCTATTCCATCTCTTTCTCATCTCCCAATCATCCAATATCACTGGTGGTGTAATACGCCCAGTGACATGTTTTTGCCTCCCAAATTATACATCTTCTCGGACGTTCAAGCCCCCCAGATACCGGTATGCCATCCACATTGTGTCGCAAATATCCGGTCGGTATAGTAAATAATCCAACTCCAGAACGCCAGGCCGTGGATATTAATTATATACATGAGCACTATCAGCCTATCCAATGCGACAGAGGATTGCTCATGCGGTGCAATATGTATGTGCTGTCGATCCCAAATCTAAAATCATCGTATAGAGTCTTTCCTTGGTTCCACCAAATCTCTTATAAATCCTAGTTTCTCGCGATCTTCATCGCAGACCCGAGCCCACTCGAGTAATAGGCGCCACGTATAAAGGCGCATATCTTCGCGGCGCAGAACTTGGCTAGCCCAGTCCCTGCCCCTTTCGGCAATGAATCGAGCCGCAGTATCTCCACCAACTTCCTCGTCGGTAAAGAATTCAAGAATAGGATAAAGGTCTTGGAAAGTGTTGTCGAAGGGCACAAAGTGAACCCATGGCGTAAGACGATCATCATGCCATTCAGCATAAATAGTGGCTTTGAGAGGCATGCTTGAGGAGCGTAGGAAACCTCGGAAGCGGGCGCTGAAGGAATTGCCATCGGTATCTGGAAGGAATTTGAAACGGTACTGCTCCTTCATCGACATGTGTTTGAGTTCGTGAAAATAAGGAGCGAAATGATCGCAGCCAACCTTCTCACAAAGGAGCCGTTTGAATCCACAGTCAGAGATCTGTTGTAACCACTGACCAACGGTATTAGAAGCACGGTGAGTACTGTTGTAGGGATCGGGGGTAGGCAACTGGAAAGTCTTGGGTTTGACGCCTTGACGCTCAACGCTGTCAACATAAGAGCCGTTGAGCATCTGCATAAGACGGTGACGGTGAAAACGATGCCAGACATCAGCTCTCGGCTCACCACCAGATGCGTCACCCCTCCAGACAATACCCGTTTTCTTGGCATGCCACGCGGGACCCATTTTCTCTCCTCCAGAATAGAACTCGTCTGCAGTAAGATACATGGCACCAGGGATCAGAATCTCGTTGTTCATGGGGAGCTTGGATCCGCCAAACAAAGGAATCAACTCGGTGGAAGTAGATAGACTGAGAGGTGCGACAAAGCTTCCGTGCATCTGGCGAAGATGAGGTTGTAGGCAAGGGTCCTGAGATGCGGTCCAATTCTTAACATAACCTCTGTACGCGTACTCAGGGTTCCAATTCGAAGGATACTCGACTGGAGCCTTTAAGTCTGAGACTTGTTGGACATTGCGCGACGGAGTGTTGGGGTCACACGTCACACGCGCAAGTTCCCAATAGTTAGCTGAGCTATTGTGCCAATAAGGGTCGTAGGGCTGAGGTTTCTCGTCGTCGAGCTTGGAGAGACTCTTGAACTTGGTGAAGACCTCTTTCATGGGTGCTATGCGTCGGTTGGCGCGCTCGTGGTCGACAAGTTTTGATAGATCGTCAAATGGAACGAGAAGTCGTGGCTCGTCCATATAGTTGATTGGCATGTCGACATCAGGCATATCCGGGGCAAATTCCTTGACAAGGTCGGTCCATAGTGTCAGCCACGGCACGCGGTCCGTTGTGTCACCAACGCCAGTAGCTACACCATTGCGAACCTTGACGACCCAGTGCCATGCGGATGCGCGCCTTGCGATTGTATGAGCATCGAGCGCCCAAAACGGGGCCAAGTCCTTGTATATGCGATCGAAGTAATCCTCAACAATGATGCTATCAGAAGCAAGAGCGGCCTCCACCCATTTGTCGAAGCCTGGTGGTGGATGACGTCCTCGGCGGGCGCGATAACGCTCGGAGGCTTCGTAAAGGTCATGACTTCGTTTTGAAAGGAGGTTCTCATGGCGGGCGCGGGCATCTGCCATAAGCTTCTTAATTGGATGCTTTGGACCCAAAGTGACAGGACCCTTTGGTTCTGTTACATCCCATCCCTGACTGCTGGTCCATAGTATATAATTGGTAATGGCGAAGCATATGAGAAAGAGTGTGCTAAGGTAGCGAAAGACTAATCGAGACGGCCAGTTCGATAGCCATTGTTTGAACCGAGGCCACATCATGGCGACGAATATGATGTAAGATGACAGGCGGCGGAGGATTTGGAGGATTTATGCGCGCCACGGGGGAGCGGGCAACCGAAGCATCGATGGAGGATCGCGAGCTCAGAGAGCACAGCACAAGGGCATTATCGAGCGGAATAGTATTTGGGTGAGGCCTAGAGAAGCGTATGCTGGAGTTCGGTTTGATCTCGGTAGGATATCGGCGGATCGCAGTGGATGTCGTCGTAGGATCACAAAAGAGAAGTCGAAGTAGACCAGACAGAAGAAAAAACAAAGAGAAAGAAAAAGGTGAAAGAGTAGAATGAATCAAGTAAGGTAAAAAAGTTGGTGATTTGAGGTTGTGGTATGGAGAGATGTACGGTGGGACGTGGAAGGAGTTCAAGCAAGTACTGGCCTGCCCTGTCGGAGTGGAAACTGGGAATCGGCGGGAAGTCGCAAGTCAAAGTTCAGAAGTTGGTCCTGAGTGGAAGGTGGAGGAGGGTGGAGGATGTTGGAGCGTGGAGAAGGCACACTCTGAGATTTAGCGGAGCCACCTACACATTAACCTCCATAACTTGAATCCGTACTCCGTAAGCAAGGTTACAATCGGAGTAAGAGGATGATAATAACAATAACAGTGGAAGGACCAGGATCTTATTAGAAGTGGGAAAGAATTATGTCTGAGCATATCCAGGTAGCGAGGCCTTTTTCCTTGGACAACAGCGATTTACTACTACCTACGTAGAGGCCACCACTTAAATGGACCCAAGCAGGAAATATCCAGGTTTGCCGCGGAAGGTGAAGAAGCTAATGCTTTACTGTAGTAGTCAACGTTAGCTTATTCCTTTCTGTGATGGTTACCCCATGAGGTTCGCTTATATGGAGATGTATCACATATGTATTCTACGGATATTGGGAACTATGATTAACCTGTTTTACGTAGTATATAATAGCATAAATATTGAATTCGTTATCTGTTCTTACTCTCCCATTTGCAGACTGTTACTTATGTAGTCGAACCATTCTTCAACGCCGCCCACTTTCCGTAGAGCATCTGCAGCTAGAAAGGGGGAGCCCGAGTCTCAGAACGGCCACTACAGCTCTGCCCGCATCCAACCATTAGCGGGGTGGCTTGGCATCATGGTTTAGTGACCGTAGGGCCGTAGACTGGACTGGGATGGTCTGGGGGCTGTCGTTAGATTGGAATGCTATTTATATTTGAGAGTTTGTCAATCAAACTCTTCTTTCTTCCTTTGTTCCGTGTCAAAGGCTCTAAGAATCACAATTGTATTAACCATAACGCCCTGCGGCCATCATCAATATCCTTAACAAAATATTGCACGATATCTGTATTAGTGTATGCATATCGATTGCTAGCTGCGTCTAGCCGAGCATTGGCGCGTTGTGGCTGTCTTGCATCCATTTGCAGACACAAAGTGACATAACAGGAACGTGCAAACGTAACCACAAATGTCTTTCTTTTGAGTTTTCGTACGCGCGGTACCTTTACGTGTTCAGAAACGTCAGGGTTTGGCGTTAAGCATTTCTTAGCCACGAGACACACCTCGAAATGCTGCAAAATGAGACGACTCCAATTCAGGGGCGAACCCTCTGTCAATGTAAACCACCGCCGGTCAGTACGGTCAGTCGCGATCGGTGCGAATACACATTGATTTGGTACCTGGATCCCAGTATATAGAACCCTTGGGTGACGGGTCAATGCGAACAGTAACCGAGGCCGGCCCAATCTACAAGCATGGATCTTACAAGACGAAGTCTGTCGTCCAACCAAGCTCAGCAAATCCACTTGACTATCTTAAAGTCTAAGCACTCAATTGGTCCTCCTCTGTCGACATCAAAGATCTGTAATGAGGCCATTGCGACCCTGGACAGTGTCTTGTGCATGCATAGCCGATTTTTGTGATTTAAGCTGCAGCTATCCCCGGCTCCGAATTTAACACACCCCTGTCACTAATCCAAGTCAACTCGTCCAACCACGCGCTGTCATCAACGGTTTTAATTCGAGCTAGTCGCTTGACTGCCCCTTTCTCGCATCAAGGGGAGAAAAACGCTGGGGAAGATCTACAAAGTAAACTCACTATGAAGTTAACTGTCGACACGAGACATTCCTACTTTCACCATGTTGTATATAAAGACTGCACCGCACAGCTGAGACAACATTCGGGCTTAGTCGAGCAATTCTCTTCAATTTCTTTAGTATAATGTTTCTTGTATATATATGGTTGACTGTGATTCAATGTTCTTATCACGGCTCTCTCTACCTTGAACACCGGCTCCATTGGCGATATGGTAGATGCAGCTATATATCAAGCGAACTACTCAACTCAAACATCTAGCCAATAGTAACGTGGGGGAGAAATACTGATACGCACCCATGGGAACCTAATCATAAATCTAAATCATGATCTGCTACTGTTCGTCTTCTTCTTGGGGTTACCATCAAGATCCTCATGTTGAGCCGATTGCCCCATACATCGAGTGCCCCAACAAAGGTGCACTGAAAGGGCAGATGGGTAATCAACTTGGTTATGTGTTCCTGAGAATTCTTGTATGGGGTTTACTGTTGCATTCTGCGTACTGGTTTACATGAAATTCATAGTATGGATGGTTCTCATTAACGACACCCATCTAAGCCTCCAGCAAGTGTCTAGACTATCCACCGAGTCTTGAGATGTCCGCAAGAGACTCGGGGATAATTAGTAAAGTGTCGAACAATTAGACGGTTGTTTTGATACAAAATACCGGTATCATTAGTATAAGCTCAAACACCTTGTATTCTTGTGCCCACAGTCGCTGCGACCAAGTCATCAGCCCAACATGGAAGATCATGGTCAGAAACATATTTCAACTCACAAGCCATCAGAGGACCCTGATCTACAGCTTCGGGACATATTTGCCACTGGATTCAATTGAAATTATCCTAGCCTAGGAAATTTACCACAACTGGAGAAATTTATTGGCTTCTAGCCAACTCGCCTTTAGTGACAATATGAACGTCATGGATTCTAAGGAAGGAAGCCGTTCAAGCCCCGTGACATTCTGAGGCGAATTGTTCCGAGTTGAAAAGGAGACATACCAGTCAGATTCAAAGTTTGCCAGTTCTTTCTTCCTTCACGTTGCAGGCAACTCTCGTTCAAGTCATTATCAAACTTGACATTTTGTCTCTTTTATTTAGAGACGCCGAAGTTATCGCCAAAAGATTATCCCCACCAGGTCGGCTAATTCACGGCATTTGGTACTCTCGTCAAAGCGTCTCCAGCCAATCACAGGCGCCTTATTCCACGTCGGCAAGCAAAGAGGCGAATCATCCAAAACGTCAACCAAGAAAGCTCGCTCCGCCAACGCCGTCAACCACGTCCGCGCCAATCTCCCCTCCATACCTCCTCTGATATCGTGCGATCGAGGTGACCTCGTCTGCCGAATCATTCTCTCACTCAAGATGCTTTCCTCCACGCGATTCACGGCTTCAATGGCCCTCCGAGGTGTGTGACTTTGACCCTGCCAACCAGGCGGGCTATATGGCTCGGATATCGAACCCGGCCATCGCGACACTTCCATACCTTGCTAACAGTTTTTATTGCTGTAGCCAAGCCTACGACAGCTATCGTTCCCCTCCGAACCGCTGCCGCTGCCGCTTTCACCACCAACTCTCGCCGCGATGCGAGCGCCGTTCAGACTCACTCGGCCACCACAGGTCTAGGAAAGGTCCGCAGAGAGGTTCCGCTTCCCAGCGAGGCACCTGGAAAGGGTGCTCTGCAATATGCGCTGTATGTTTCGAGCCAAGCACTTCCCAGGGATATAGACGACCTTATATAAAAGGCATCTCCATACTAACTTGTGTGTACCAGTACCACACTTGATGCCGTCACCAACTGGGCTCGTCAGTCCTCCCTCTGGCCCATGACCTTCGGTCTGGCCTGCTGTGCCGTCGAAATGATGCATCTTTCCACCCCACGATACGATCAGGATCGCCTCGGTATCATTTTCCGTGCTTCCCCTCGACAGTCCGATGTCATGATTGTCGCTGGTACTCTTACGAACAAGATGGCTCCTGCTCTCCGACAGGTCTACGATCAGATGCCTGAGCCCCGCTGGGTTATTTCCATGGGATCTTGCGCCAATGGTGGTGGTTACTACCATTACAGCTACGCTGTCGTCCGAGGTACGTTTCTGGACCCCGCCCACCTGACTTCAATACAACGCCTCTAACGCAAGAGTAGGATGTGACCGCGTAGTGCCCTGCGATGTGTACGTGCCAGGATGTCCTCCAACGAGCGAGGCATTGATGTACGGCATTTTCCAGTTGCAAAGGAAGATGAGGAACACCCGTATCACCAGAGCCTGGCACCGAAAGTAAAGGATTTGGCGTGGGAGGGTAAAAGTGGGACCGTTTAAACAAGCGGCAACGTTTTTAAGGTTCTGGAGATACTCCTCAACAATGGGAGATTCGATCCCTTCATCTGCAGAGGTGCAGGTTGAGATGGTGCTGGTCGAGGAGGATTGGCCTCATGAATGGGGTGGAGAAGTTGAAGCCGCCCTGTTTCCTTTTGTCGTGTTTTGTAGAATTAGTCCCATTTCCAAGAAAAATGAAGGACAAGACAAATATTAATGTCAGAATACGAATGTGAATCTGAAAACTTGGGCAGGACTGCCGGCAAGTCAATTCTGCTGGGTATTTTATTGGGTGCATTCAGGGGTTGCATCAGTGCATCGTGGAGTTACTTAGACGAGTGTGAGGTCAGAGACCAAGAGGCTTGGGGTTCAGTCGTTTAGTATTTCAGCCCATATCCGTTTTATGGTCGTCGTTTCATGATTGAAATGTGTAGGCGCAAGGGACTCAAGGGCAACTTGCCGAGTTGACTGTGAAGTCAACATGCTAAATGGTTGTAATGCAATCTGCAATCTACAGCATATAATCATGTAGTTAAGAATGGGAGATGACCTACTTTAGAAAAGAAAGCTTTAAGTTGGGATATATTAGTATACTTGGCCAAATCTTTATGATGATACTGTCTAATGTGTGGGGATCCTACCGTGAACCATCGACGCAGTCACTTGCGAATGAAGGAGAGAAGAGAAACCATCAACGATGGGTATTCGGTTCATATCATCGACGACTTCTTACGAATAGACTCAGCCAGCTGCCAGGACAACTCAGTGGCAACACAAAGCATAAAGCACTACAGCGAGTATCAGGTGGTTCTAGACAAGACTCAAGCAATAATGTAGCTGCGAGTGCCGTTTTCGAGCGGAATTGACTGTGCACCGTACATGTTAACCACTATTACTAGTTGTCCATGAATCGAAACAAAGCAGACAAGGACACCATCAGGATGTCACTACAGTGTTACTGTTCCGGCTGGTTGAGTGGGAGATTCCTAGAGAATAATTAATATAATATGAAACTCTTGTATTTTAATAAAATCTTGTAAATTATTCCAAGTCACTCCAAGTTGTTCACAAGCTGTCATAAATTATTCTGAATTATCCTGAAGTAGTAGATATTTTGCCCAATATTATTCTAAACCCACCCTGCCCAGTGCCCACCTAACCGCTTACACAGACAGGGTTGTATGAGCCCAGCAGAGCCTCAACTTTATCCCCAGCAGTAAATGCTCGGGAAATGTCATCCATTAACAGCATGGATGTTTGTGGTTAGTAGGACAGTTGGTGCAGCTGAGCCGTCTCTGCAACTTGATTAGTGTGACCACATAATAATTAAACACTGCGGAGCCTTGTCTTGCAACAGGAGACAGTGAAATTCCACCTCGACACCATCTCATTAATTGCTCTCGTGATCTCAAGATCCTGCGCAATATTGAACAGCCCTGAAGAATAGCTTGTGTATGGGCAGTCATCAATAAATGTCAGCCCCAGCTTTGACCACCCGGGTCATCTTTTCCAACCAAGTGATCTCTCACCTGCTGCTGAGTTTTGAGGCTCAATAAACTTACCATTTGCACAACACATCGGGCAACCAACCTCAAGTTCTAAACTCAATACGATTGCTATCTTTTCGACTAATCGAGCCTAAGTAAAACAAAGAGACATGGGGCTCTCACAAAAAAAAATCACTCCCAGAGCGGGGGCGCGTCTGCGACCAGACCAGGCTCTGTCATGAGGCTCTGCTCCTTGGAGGGCCTTAAGAGTGCCCTCGACCTTGTCCGAATAGCGTCGTACCTGTGCAAAATAGACCAGCATCAATTGTTTTGGTGAACATGACCTCACGCCGCTCTACAAGACCCCATATTCTCTTCGTCCCTGCAGCTTCGCCATGAGCATTCTCAGACTCCCCGTCGAGATTGTTTCTCTCCTCGTTGAGCTACTCGACCTGGACGATACTTTCAACATGGCATTGAGCTGTCGGTCTCTGAGCTATATAATCCAAGATAGACGAATGTGTCGTCTCGCGCTCATGGTTCGTCTCCAGTCTCTTGTCTTAGTGAGACGGTCCTCGCTGACGGCAGCTTAGAAGGCACCATTTTCTGCGGAGGCTCAGGAGGCGCAGTCAACCAAGGACTTCCCGAGGGCGTTCCGTAAGTTAGCCAAGAGGCGAATGGCTGTTCGGGCTGCTGAGCCGTGGATGGTTGCTATAGTGGCCATGGCAGATCGTTTTATCTACACCAATGGCCACTTGTGCTACACTGTTGATAACAAGCATCTACGTGTCCTCAACACACGCCAGAAGACGTCCACGGCTGAGTTAACAGTCGATGTGCCGTTACTTCTTAGGCTTGCAGTGCGTGACTACAACCCTCTAAAACAACATACTTTTGAACCGCTTCACTACGCCGAGGGCATACTGTCATGTCTCGCTACACAAGTCCTCCAAGATTCCACCATATGCAGCTGGCTCGTCATCTTCGAGCTAAGAGAAACCCCCAGATGGGTCGTCATACAAAGACCAGGCTCACAACACCCTCTCTTTGTCCGTAACGACAAGAATTATCTTTTCTGGGGCTCTAAATCCCACACCAGACTCGACGGTTCCCACAGATGGGGTCTTCACTGTCTGAATCTCCAGACTCGTAAGTGGTCAGACTCACGGTTGATTCTGTGGGACTTCGACGAAGCAAACATAGGGTCAGACATTTGCTTTGAGATTATCGATGGCCAGTTTTACTGTGTCTCTAACACTTCGAAAACACAGACAGACCACGGCGCACGTAACAATTTCTACAAAGTTGTGCGGTTTCCCGTGGATAACGCGGCTCATGATACGTGCGAGAAGCCCCCGATGCGTAATCTCTGGCGCCGGCATGATTCAGAGGGAGCAGTGGATGAACGTTGGACTTCACTGCAGCTCACGAAAGATGAGGTTACGGGGAAACTCCTCATCGTAGAGACTCGAAAGGAGTGGTTTCCTGGAAATGCAGGCAGTCAGAGGACTTGCTACAAAAAGGAGCTTCAGTTTGGCCAAGAGGATGATCAGCCTGAGTCTCTACTTCCAACACCACCTGATTCTACTGTGGATAGCCCTACCCAGGAGTGGGACAGCGAGAACCATATCGAGGAACGGCCGAGCGAGAATGTTCACATTGGAGATGGCCCTACAGACTCAACAACCTACACCCTTCAAGAATGTTTCGTCCGCTCATACAATCCATCCTGCAACACTTTCATCGATCTCGTTTCTGAAGCCTACAACCCACTTTCAGCACTGCAACTCAGAGTACGACCCAAAGAACCACTGCCGGCAGTTAATATCTGGCCACGCGACCAAAATACATGCTACCCCAACGCTATCTTAGATCAGCTTCATGGCGTCGTCAATCCCATACAGCCGATTAAGGGAATCGACTGGTGTATGGATGAGCGAGTTCTTGTGTATTCTCCAAGTCATATGGCATCTGGGCAATTGAGGCCCGTCATACTTATATCGTTTGATCCAGGACTTGCACTGGCCGGCTTCCCGAACTGCCAGTTATATAAAACGGATGCAAGAAAGCAACCCAGCACACCTTCACAAGAGTTACCAAAAGATATACTATGGACATCAAACCAGGACATCGATGCTCAGTCACCCAAGGAAGAGAACTCTACCACATCTTCCAAGTTTGTCAAACTGAGTCCCCCGCTCTACCAGACAATGAATATGGGTAATGGGGATGCACATGGCTTCGATCTGTCATACTCTATTGCTTGATAATAAGAGCTTAGGTGTAACTGTGGCCTCGATTCTTGTATGACATGAGGCCTTCCATGTCTTCCATAGCCTCACTAGAATTGCTCCGTGGAGCATCAATCTGCCAAAAAAAGAAAAAATTGCATATGATAGAAAAATGAAAATTCTAAGAATTTATTGGACCTGACTCTAGGCTCTGCCAATCTAACATGAGGACCACTGACAATGATACTGTCTCTGTTTATAGCATATTTACTGGATTCTATGGAGGCTCTAAACTTGCGACGTCGGTCATTAGTGTTAGCAACCTTATAAGACAGTCATAAGTGCAATAACAAGCTTTAAATGATATGAAAATACGGGATTAGCGTAATGACAGCTATCTCATTGTCCTCCGAGATGTTATGGAATAAGAGCCTTAACAGGACAGGGCTTGCGGTTCGCCCAGCTACCCCGGTTTCAACAAGGCGACTGCATCTGCATTTTATCCCGGAATAAGGTTCTGAACTTCTGATCACATCACTTGACATGTCATTGTAAATTCCAATGTGACAGTTCATTAGCGGATAATAACATGGTATTATTCGCCATTTTGAGGTGGGAAGCACATGTTACGCCCGCTCAGGCTCACAGCACATCGTACATATGAGATGCACATCTGGAAAAAGTAATGGAAAAGCAAGGGCAGCATTATTGAATATGAGGCAGTAAGGGGTGTTCGCAGTGGATTCCCAATTTGGTCTTGACATGGATATATCAGTCAAGCGGCTAGGTCGGTCAGTAACAGCATGTAAACAAACAGGACCCTCAAGAAAGATTGACATTTGATCAGGTTTACATGATAGATACTATACATCGCTTGTACATACTTTTAGTTGCAAGAGTAAACAGTAGACCATAGATTCATGAGTGTAAGATTTTGAACACATCCACCCAAACATATTCTTTGTACATATGCACCAGCTCTTGCTCTTCGCGAACACGCTATGTAGCCTCTTTGCAGCAAACAAAATGGACACCCGCCTCCCAAAGACATCCAAGCCCATGAGATGGATGTTAGCGTCCGTAGGACAAAAGTTCAAAAGCGAGGCAATAAAATCCGCTCAGTGACGGCATCAACAGTATTTGGATCCAGGTCCTAAGACTCCAGATCGTGATTGGACATCCAATAATAGAAATTAAAAAGTACATGAGCTCATGGGCGTATGGATCCTCGTCTAAAACGTATTTTCTCGAGAGAATCGCATAAATAAATCACTCGCAGGTATCGACACATTTCGATTACTTCTTTCGGCGGCTGAACATCTTGGACAGGCTACTGCTGCTGCTCTCCTCCTTAGCGGGAGGAGGAGCCATCACAGGCTCCGGTGGCGGCTCTGAAGTGCGCAAGAACGCTGCCAGATCCGAGGTTCGAGAGACGTTAGATACTGCCTCTCGGGGCTCGAACTTCTTCATAGGCACACGACGTCCAGAAGGGGCTGCAGAGGCAGGTTGTGAAGGACGCGAGGAGTTCTCGCCTGTAGGCTGGCCATACTTGTCATAGCCGGATGGGACATTGACCTGGATGGGAATGTAATTCCTGAAACCAGCGCGGCTGCTGAGAGATCGAGTGTCGTTGCTTTGAGGTGATGGGGGGGTGTTGCTTGAGTGACTACTCTCCTTACGAGTGAATCTCCCGATAAGGCTTGGCGCACTTGCTTTCTTCTTCGGCATCTTCTGTGAGATAGGGACCGAAACAGGCTCCGGGGGAGGCTCGTAGTTCATGAGAAACTCTGCCAAACTCTCCTCCTTCTTAACAGGGGGCTTGGGTGTTGCAAGCGGAACATCGTCATCATCATCCTCGTCGCTGAAGTCAATGGCGTAAGGGTCTTTGACACGTCGAGTCTTACGCTTGGGCATCATCTCATCATCATCAAACATATTGCTAGTAGGCGCGGGCTGTCCTTTGTTCTTCAGAAGAGCCGTGTTAGAGTTGATTGATGAGTGGATTGAAGGCATAGATGACTCGGTGTTGTGGGTCGAGGCCTGGCTATATCGGATGTCGGGAATATTGGCGTCGACGGCCTTGCCAGCCGATGATTCTTCGGTACCTGTCGTGTCCCAAGGTGCGATGTTATGGGGGATACGGTTGCTGTTTGCGCCTGGGGGTCCCTGTCGGATAAAGTCGATTAGATCCGAGTTGCCATTACTAGACTCCATCACAGCATCACGGGGCATATAGCGGTTCCGACTGCTTGCCGATGAAACACGACGGCCATCAAGACTGGCTTTACTGGGGATATTTGGGCTGCTCACATTTCGAAACTGCGTGGGACGGGCATCTCCCGCAGGACCAGTAGATTTGATAAATTCTGCAAAATCTGCGGTAGATTCGCTGGGTACCCGAGCTTCTCTGGGAGCAGCGGACATGCGCGGTCTGCCTGGGTTAGAAGACGAGATAGACTTCAACCTCTCGTCACCAATCCGGTGGTGGGTATGTGTCTTCTTCGCGTCGGTCGTGGCGGAGGAAGACCTTGATCGGTTGTGAGCACGAATGTCCTCGCTCTTTCTTGGCCCCTTAAAGGTTGTGTTGTCAGGGGACTGTTTGTGCTGCACTGATTAGCTCGATTCTTCTTCAAGCATGTTACTTTCTTTACTCACGTCCATGTTGCGCATATTCTCGGGTGTCAAGGTGTATGTAATGGTTTGGTTGCTCTGGATCAGCTCTTCAAAGTTACGGGCCACATTCGAACGGTTACTGTTGTCCTCAGAGGTTCGGACAGCCTTCAGGCGACTTGTGGCAGAAGAGGCAGATGAACCAGATGTGTGAGTTGGTCGAGGAGTCTGTGCGCTTCCATCCTCATCCGAATCTCTTGTTTTCGACCGCTCAATTGAGACCATGCCGATGCTGTGAGTAGGAGACGTGGGAGCCTTTTCATGCCGTAAAGCGTGTCGGTTTGAGTATCCTGAGGTCTTTTGAGAAACATCTGCCGGTCTTTCTGGTATAGATTCAGAAGCATTGGAGCGCATAGACGCCAGTCTAGTGCCAGAAGATGACTGCTGGAGCACAGGTGACTGATGCGGCGATCCGACAATATTTTGAGGTCGCTTAGCTTCTGTTGGCGAGGCGGCCTCGGGAACAGTTGGGGTGGAAGGCTGATAAGCAAGATACTTGTGAGGCCTTTGTTCCCGAGTTCTATTTCTATCGACCTCCTCGTCTGACTCGGAGATTGGTGCCGCACTGGGCATTGAGCCTCGCAAAGCATCGACTGGAGAGCGACTCTTAGGAGCAGTGACCACCGGGACGTTCTGAGCCTGCGCATCAACCGCACTGACGCCGTTTGAGAGGCCACTGCTTGCAGGTATAGTAAGGCTTGCACGGCGGATCCGATCTGCTGCTTCAGCTGAAGGAGAACGAGACCCGCTAGGGCTCTTGGGGCCAGCCACATCAATAATGCGAGCTGAGTGCACACTTGAGGATCTCTTGAGCGGGAATGGACCACCAGTGTCGGACAGTGCTGGCGAAGCGCTTCCAGCTACCGACACTCGAGCAGAAGTCAGGATCTCTGCCTTCTCGTATGTAGGATCCTCCTCTACAATTTCTTGTCTTGACTGGATGCGGCTTGTAATGATCTTTGATAACCGCTTGCTCTTTGGAACCGTAGGCTCGGGGAGTAATTCATCCTTGGGTTTGCCCTCTTCGTCCTCTTTAGACTCATTGCTGCTGGTCTGCTCGGTGCTGGCTTTTTCATGCAGGTCTTGTTTATCCCCTACAGCAGTCGTTTCAGCCAAGGCAGCTTCCTTTGAGCGTTTCGCAGCAGCACGATATGGTGAAGCACCGGGCGTCGGCAGGGAGTTTGAGCGTTTGCGACTGGCCAAAGTTGGGGTATTAGGTTGCGATAGAGTCGGCGTGGGAAGTCCTTGGATAATTCCTAGAGGTAGAATTAACAAACTCTTAGGTCGGCGCCCGCTAACTTCTTCGTCTTCAGCCTCCTCATCATCCTCGTCACTATTGTAGGCCAGACCAGGAACCTCGATTTCGTCCACATCGTTCTCTTTCATGGGAAGCGCAATTTTAGAGGGCTCGACAGCTTCATTCTGAGCCTCTGCTTCTGCTTCTGCTTCTGCTTCTGCCTCTGCCTCACGTGTAGCAACCCGACTGAGGGCAGGCGAATCTGAAAACACACTGTCTTGCCTCAGATGCCCGTTGGACGCCCTTGAGAAGGGACGACCATTTAGGTCGATGACAGGGGATCGTATCCGCTTCTTCCAGCCCCTCCACAGTCGCCCCAATGTTCGGTCGAGTGCCACTCTCTCCATGTCTTGCTCTTCGACAACAATGCGGTCGGCGACGTCGGTGGGGTTTCGGGTTCCTTCATTGACCTCCTTTTGGAATTTCGCCCGCAATCTGTGGTATGCGGCCTGGCCCGCGACAGTAAGGGTGAGCTCACCCATGTACTCAAGAACAGAAGTAAGAAAGATTGCGACAGCGGGAGAAATAATTTCGCTGGCTGGCTCGTTGGCACCAATTTCGAGATTCTCCTGCTCCATGTGAAGGTCCTCGTCCTCTTCTTCCATGTCGCCTAATGAAGAGTAGACCATGCATCGAAGGCGAGTGCGCTTCCATACAAGTTCCAGATCCCAATCGCGCGCCTTGTCGCCCTGGTCTGGCACAAAATCCCCCTCGTCGCCTTCACCAAGGTATTCACGTAGCTCTTCGTCGGCATTGTTGACGGCGTCTTTTGCGAGCTTGGGCTTCAATACTTCAGAAACGGCGGGTCGCAAATTCGCGAGGGTGGTGGTGTGCGATTTAGAGAGGAAATTGAAAAGTAGCTGATCAAGGAAGCTGTTGACAAGCTGTAGCGCCTCTGCTGAGACGAGCGCTGGGTCGCTAGCCGATTCGATACCGTGCTGATCATACCAGGTATCGGCGTGACTATCGTGGTCGTTTGTAACAATCTGTGAAGCGGCCGAGGCGGCAATAAAGGCCGCCGAGGGTGATACAGACAGCGGCGGCGACATGAGACTGTGGGCAATGGTTGAAGGTCGGTCGCTGGAAATACTTTGCGTCCTAGATCTCACGTCGCGGGGAGATATGATGCCGGAAGAAGGCCGCGACACGGCCGAGTCGCCATTTGAGGTCGCCATGGCTGCGATCTATATCTGCCGGTGGGTAGACCTGCAAGGCCTCCCAAAAACAAAAACGTCGGGGACAGGGAGTGGTCGCTGACCGTAGGCTCTCGGTTTGCCTTGTGCGAGGCGAATCACAATAGACTCGGGCAGGTACAGAACTAGGATTCGGGCCCCAGCTTCTGTTATGCCGGGTTGCGAAATGATGGGGGATCGCGATCTCGGCGAATGAATAACAACGAATTAGGACGGCCGGATCAATGCTGATTTCTGTTAGTTGCAGGTCGAAATAGAAGTGAAAGCTGAGAAACAGGAGCAAAGCAAAAAGTAGGGACGGAGAGTTGCTTCTTGCGTAACCACAAGTCGCAGATTGCACAACCAGTCAAGCATTGGTGAGACAATGGCTGGCGGGCACAGGAGCGCCAAACGTCGCAAGCCGATGCGGTTCAATTTTGAATGCAAGTCAATAGCAGAGGCGGTTTGCCTACCTACTTTGGCATTGCCTGTAGGAAAGCGAAATGAGGAAGATAGGGATAAACCATAAGTAATATTAGACGAACGTACCTTGTAGCAATAAGACCAGCAGTAAGACCAGCAGTAAGACCAGCAGTAAGACCAGCAGTAAGACCAGCAGTAAGACCAGCAGTAAGACCAGATGGATGATTGCGGCGTCGCAAAGTGATTCAGAACAAGAACAAGAAGAAGGAGTCAACAAGTGACAAGACAAAACTCGAAAAAGAATGGAAGATAGAGGTTGAGAAAGTAGTAGTTTGAGATGAGAAACGGAAACGAGAGGCTTGAGCGTGTGTCGTCGATCAATTCTCCTGTTTATTCGAGCAGACCAGGTAAGGTCGCGGATTTGGCTGCTGCTAAGGGTCTCGCTCAGCCGGCGGATCATATGCAGCCCCTGGACCCAGACTGGACAAGATGAACTGGAAACTGGAAGGTTTCTGTCTTCTCTCTGTGGCGTAACAAAGTTTGGTATACCTTGTCAGTGACCCAGCGCCAGGGACCCTGAGGTAAGCTAACTGCCTGTACAGATTAGAGTCTGTACAGTATCGACACGAGGCCGGGGGGGCAGCTAGTGCTATATTCCAGGGACTGTTTCGCCTGTTGCAGCACACAGCACACAGCATACAGCACTAGCTGCCTACTGGAGCATAGGAGTAATAGGATTTGCAACGAGGTTTTGAAGGGGTATAGTTCCGGACAGGGATGATGGCGATGGGATGTTTCCACGGACGCGGCTGGGGTGAGCTAGGATGGGCTGGGATGGCAGGTCTGGTTGTCACTGGAGAGAGGTTCTGCAGGCGACTCCACAGCGCCCCCCGTTCCTGGACAAGGGCCTGGGAGCATTGGGCAGGGTTCGAGTCAGGGACTCTTTTTGGTCAATGAAGCGGATGGGGGATAGGATAGGGGAGGGATTGGAGCAGAAGTCAGTCAGGAGATGTTAACGGTGTCACTGTGTTGTGCATTCAGGCATTGTGTTGATTAAATGTCGCGTAGAAGGATGAAAGTCGCCTGTGAGATATAGTGGGTTAAGGCATGCATGCGCTCTACCTAATAGAGCCTCTACCGTCTACTCCGTAACTCCCTCTCAACCCAAAAAGGTCAGCAACTACAACCTCAACTCTGCAACGTCAAAGCAAATTCAATTAGGTGGCTTCTGTCCGTCCGTAGCTGCATCTGCATCTGCAAATGCAACTGCAACTGCATCGCCCATCTAACCTAGTCAGATAGCTTCTCCGCGATGCTCATCACTAGCCTCTTGGCCTTCTAGCCTCCTCGTGGTTTCGGTAAGGCCATCTCTGTGCGGCTCCTCTTATCATGACTAGTATAGACAGACCATCTTCTTATTAAGGTCCAATCTGGCATGGTCGAAGCTCTTTGTGGTAGGTTGCCAACGTGGTGAATTGGTTCAAATATGGGCCTACGCAATATCTAATGCTTTGCAGTGGTTGGTCGAGATCTACGGCATTTAATGTTCCGTTACTCTAGACTCTTGAGAAGAAAACTGAGAGCGGACCGTGCGAGTAGATGTTGCGCTCATCATTGATGGGCGAGCTTTGACGCCTTTCGTCTTATCGGGATCAACAAGCATCTATTGTGCAGCAATATGACACGGTACATTAAAAAACGTGGCTCCTTAGTTTCAGATGACGGTTTCTTTTCATCGTTGAAACACATCGACGTCCATACTCCATCTTCGCTGAGACGTGGATACATGTTCGTTTCACAACTAACTATGCGATGCAACTCTGTCATGGATAATCGTTCTCTCTTTCTTTCTGTCGAATCACCACAGAATTTCGTTCTTCAACCCAATACATATCCCAGCACGGGCAAGCCGGGCTCAGCTTTGGTGTTGGTTTTGTTCTAGCCTGGCAAATATGTGCTGTACCCAGTAATTGTCACCATCGTCAAACAGACGATCCAGGATATGGCGTGGCAGCCACCGCAAAAGCGCAGCCAGTCAATGCTCACGCTAGCCTTAGTTCGTGATGAGCATCAACTGTTCCGCAAGCCACCCGGGTCAATGGAATGCTGGCTGTTCAGTGCATCAGTCAGCCAGTGGACAAGTATCGTCCACGATGGAGCATGGAACAAGAAAAGTCTGAGGTCTAAGGAGCAAGAGCAAGAGCAAGAGCAAGAGCAAGAGCAAAAGCGCTACGCGTTTAGTTACCGACTCAGTGATCGACAGTCCGGGCTTTCCACGTGTCTTGTTCCAGATCAAACACTATCATCATCATGACTCTTCACCTCCACTACAATATCAACTTTGTTCAGCTATATCAAGCACCCATGGCCTTTCAACATACTGAACCAGCACCAACCAACACCTAAGTAAATGTCAGAATCAGGGGTCAACTTCACACTCTTCAGTACAATGACTCTTCTGGCCCGACCGAGCATTTCAATGTTAGACGTGCCGGTCTTACGTACATAGCATTCGGTACTAGTGGCCAATCCCGTATCTCCAGCAGATCATATCGACTCAATTCTCAGTTTATGTTTTTAATTAACCACCCACTCAACTCAGCTCGGTTCAATCAGAGTAAGACCGTGCGGGAGAGCGGACGGTTGAGGAGATTATCCAGAGGTCGCTACCCGTCGCTATCGTTACACCCGACATCACGCACGCACGCACGCTCGACCGGCAACCTGCAGCTTTTCATTGCATCGACTCCAGCTCACAATATCGAGTGTCGACAATAGAACAAGTGAATGTTGGTAAAACATCCTCTACCAACAAGCTCATTAACGCCTCGCATAAGACATGGCGCTATCGGAAAGTAAAAAACAGGACCCAACCTTACGGGGCTCTCGTCTCGACCCCAGATGCTGAATGTTGGCTGCATGAAATTCGCCCCTCTCAGTGAAAGAAGGTTGCTCAATCTGCGATCCTGCAGGACAGACAAAGGCGACATCTGCGTGACGGCGGTCGGGCATTTATTTCTCTTCAGATGCCGGGCGGAGCGGAGGCCCGGACTGGGCCGGACGAGGCCCTGACCTGACCATCCTTTTGACGACTCCCGGCTCCACGGATCGGGGGCTCAGATTCAGGGTGCGACGAAAGGATCGACACAAAGAAAGAAAAAAGGTCCTAGTGTCTACAATGTCTTAGACATGATCTTGTTTTCGTCTCACTATCACGTATCTCACCCTTTGACACAGCTCAGATCCCACCGCGCCGGAACTCGTTTGCAACGCTCATTCGTGACTGGCTTGGCGGGTGCATCATTCGCATCGTTTAGTCACTTTCCGATCAACCTCTAGTCTTTCGTCCCCTGCATGTTTATCAGCTCAATTCATCCAGCCATGCCAGCCCGTTTCTGGCACCAAGTGGCTGCGCTATCTTGGGCTGACTGTAGGGAAGCTCACATGTCATTTGTTATTGCGTGCATCATTAGTGCGGCAGACAAAGTGCCAGCTGTGACGAATTGTCGATGGTATCAGGATCTCTCAACAAGATGTTGTCGCAGATAACAAGCCAATCGACAGGGAGTTCCTTGCAACTGTAATACTGATCCATTGATCCCGAGTTGCAAAACCTGCATCTTTGACCTCAGCCATATGTCACTCTGTCTGGCTGCCACACTCAGCCTTGATCGGTTACTCGGCGTCCAAGATACTGATTAGACTATCAATGCTCATGAATACACCCGAAGATTATTGACTTCTGGTTGGACCATAGCTCTGATACTCATATACTGGGTCAATCCTAATCTCTTATGGTCTGAGTTCACCGTGCATGCCCGTGCTTAATAAATAAGCCCAGACACCCAGACACTCAGACCCTATCTCATCCTTTGGCTTTCTTCTTAAGAGACGATGAGCATCAGGCTCGGCCCGAAACCTAAGTAGTCATTCTTCCATGTGCCTCGCCTGGCGACTAGATACGTGATAGCCTACCCGCTTCTCGGGACGGGTCCTTGCGTCAATGTTTGCTTTGACACTCAGCCCGTTGTTGGGTGCTAATAACAGAAACAAGGACGCATAACGCCTCTTATGCAGGCTGCCTTGTTCCATACAATAAGAGGCTGCGATACAACGTACTACACACTCTTGGGATGTGGTGCTGAGGACATGTTAAAAATAGCCATGTCTTGTCGGTCACGAATTTATATCAGAGATGGCTTACAGACGCATACATAATATATTCAGAAGAAAATCAAGAATAAGACGATTCTCCGGCGTATTATTGGCATCCAACATACTAGATACTAAGGTGGATACCAGAAACCAGGTACTAGAGTTTGTATTGCATACTCATATGTGGCTAATATGTCTACGCCTCACAAGCAGTCTGGTACGACAGCTTGATGGTTTCTTCCTCTTTGCTGAAGAATAGGGCATCTTGTTCTGAAGGTTTCACCATCACATACTTTTCCATGATCTGTTCCTCGGGAAAATTGAGTCGAGTCTGGTGATTGTCGAGCTGCACTTCATTGTCCAGCGAGTTCCATTCTTTAGACTTGTTACTGTCTGCTGTAAGACTGTGGACTTGCACATCCACCTGCGAGTTTTCGAAAGAGGGCAGGATAGAAGACGATTCTTCTTTGCCTTCTTTTCTCGCAGGGGAATTACTATTGTCTCGGCACTTTAGGCGCCGAAACCTACGGACTGGCTGCGGCATAGGTTGCTCTTTGTCAGCCCTCCAAGCTTCCCTATCATATTCATTAGCATTTGCAAATACTGAAGGAGGCATGATGGTTATACCCTTAGAGTTGCCGTACCGGCACAGTCGACATTCTTCCTTTTCCAGACTGACGCCCTCGATGATAGTCTCGGGACAAGTTACCATCAACTCTCCGCGGATGCAGAGTTGGACAACCCGGGGGGTCAGTCGGAAGCACTCCTTGCACTGGACGTTCTCGCCTCGACACATGGCTGTTGGAAGAATAGTTAGCTTTCGATCTTGCTCTCACTCGACCCTTGTGGGGAACAGACTCACTGAATTAACAGAGTGGCAGCCGTAGTTAAGCAGTTACCAACCAAGATGATGAATCTTACAACTAGGTAAGATTCTGCGATCAACGCAGTTTTATAGATTAGTATAGTGAGTGAATGTTCCTCACAGAGGTAACTTTCGGTGAATTCGTGCACAGTTCCGTAGAATTCACACGTCGAACAACGAGTATTCGGTATATGCTCACTGTTCCGAGGCCTGCTCTTTGGAGTGATAGGAGAACCAGCTGTTTGTCCGAAATCCAGATGGGGGAACTTGGCCATTTATCACAATCCAGCAATTGCTACCTGCATATATCATACATCGTGTCTATTTCTATTTTCATCACGTTTCAGTTTCAACTTTCATTTGTTGTGTGTGCTGTCTTAGGGTCCGGGCAGTTCTTTGTCCGTGGTGAGGAAGTAGAATAAGGCAGAACAAGTAAATATATCTTCTTCCTCGGGCACTAGTTTCGGGAACAAAGAAGCATTACAACGTGGTTACAAGGGTTGCATGGGGTTCAGAGTACGCTGTGTTTTGCTGTAGTTGACTTGTTGGATTGTTTCAAGATCAGGCATGGATAGAGCCATTGAAGATATGTAGCTTGACGAGGTTTGGCATTATATATAGTCTATGAAAGATACGAAGTGCTTGACTCGTTCCGTTACAGAGCTTTGTCTTCTTAACCAAGAGTGTTGCTCGTCTTATTGCCATCAAACTCAATTTCACAGCTTGTGATGCTTGGTTTGATATAACAAATAGACATTCCTGTGAGCAATCTACAGTTGCAGAATACACGCTTAAATCACAGTCTGATTTGCTTTATCATTCATTCCATAGCCCAGTCTCCCTATTGATAGTTATCAGTGTGCCAGTTCTTTGTCAGTGATTTGCCAGTTCCACGTTAGGAAACTTCAGATACAAGTTTTCCGCCTATACTACCACGAATCAATTACATATACATCTACTACATCATCAAAGCCTAGCATTGAAGATACGAGGCAGCTTTGTACTAGAATGAAGCACCAATAAGAGTGTACTAATGTCACGTCTTCAGGTTCTTTGGTGTGTTTTAAGTGCCTGTTCAAAGCAATCTCGTGACAAACACCATTGTTGCCACTGGCATGATGTTTCGCGTTTGCATTTCTCCTAGGCAGCTCTTATTGTTTCTATTGAGAGCATAACCGACAATCAGACAATAGAGTCACTGGCCCCACGACGTCAACCTGCGCCAAAATATTTGTTATCCCCAAACTCGATCTTTTCTCCGTCTTCTACAAACAGAAACACTCACCAGGTCACTCACTCCCTTATCACGATGTGGTCCCGTCCGCTCACTATCTCGCGGGACTGCCTGCTTCCCTTTCTATCAGTTTGCCTTTTTATCATCCAACTCGGCCTTTCTATAAGCGACCTGCCATCGATCAAGTTGATGCAGGATATCATGTGCAAAAATGTCCATCGAGTCGATAACCCTGCGCCTCTCCCTGAGGAGGATTGTCGAGATGATGCTGTGCAGCACAGACTGAACTTTATCATCATGGGGATGCAACTATCGGCAACTATTTCTGGTACAACATCACACATCTGTTTCCATTTCTATGTCCTCGGAGGACATGATGCTAACACTCGTGCAGCAACTCTGGTTGCCCTTCCTCTAGGTGTTATCGCAGATCGAATCGGTCGTCTTCCTATACTCGCTGCAAGCATTCTCAGCATGCTACTCTCACAAGCCTATGCCATGTTCATATGCTGGAAACCAGAGACTATCCCACTCGAAGCTATTTGGGGGATCGGTGTGCCACTACTCCTTGGTGGAGGTCGGAGTGTTGCTGAAGCTATGGTGTTTGCCATAATCGCGGATACAGTACCTGATCAAAAGAGGCAGGTTGATTGTATTCCCCGTGCTAGGAACACCATTTGCTGACCACACTCATCAGGTCGACGTGGTTCCAGTGGGTTGTAGCATCTGTTCTCGCTGCACAGCTTGTAGGTCCAGTGTTGTCAGGGGTACTCGTTCAGTCGTCCATATGGATGCCACTCTTCCTGTCCTTGGGCTTGGTACTAGGCGGTGGTATTGTTCTCGTCGCCTTCACACCAGAGACACTGAAGCGGAAGCAGCCTCAAGAGTATCCAAGCATTGGTCCGTATGGGTACGGCCTGGAGTTGGACATGCTCAGCTTCGATCTACCCAAGAGAACATCTACATTGATCGCTCTGAAATCGATGTTCGCCAGACCTCTCCTCTGGCTTCTGCCAGGGGCCGCCATGACGATTCCGCTAGCGACCATACAAACCGATATCATGATCCGCCTGATGCCCATACAGTTCGACTGGCGTCTCGACCGTTCTATCCTTATCATATCTCTACAAAGTCTGGTCACACTCCTGACCTTGTGCATCTTACTGCCTGTCATCAACTACATCTGGACCAAACTCTCACGCACTTCAGCACACCGCCAAAACTCCATCTTGGCTCGCGTCAGCTCACTTCTTTTCTTCGTTGGCTGTCTTTGCATGATGATGGTTACCGAGGAAGCTTTCATTCTCGCAGGCCTGATTATCTCTGCTCTAGGTTCAGGTCTACCTACGCTGCGCCGTGCAATGCTAGTAGGATTTGCAGGGGAAGAGCGAGTTGGGATGTTGTTTGGAATACTGGCGGTCTGTGAGATTATAGGCTGTCTCGCTTGCGAAGCAGGAATGGGGGCATTATTCGCCGTTGGGCTGAAGACGTGGATGGGAATGCCATTTTGCTTTGGATTGACGATGGCCCTGGTGATTATTGTGACAACCTGGTTGGTTCCAACGAGGTTGCAAAGTGCTGAAGACGTATAACCAGGTGTTGTCTGAGTTATACGTGCTCATAGTCCTTATACACGAAACCCAAGATGGGAAGCATGTTTACCCTGGAGTGCCATATCGAGCATGATAAAATCTCTTTAAGCTCAATAGAAATCTCCACGGTACGTCTCCGTAGCTGCATGAGAAAATTCTATCCTTGAGAGGATCAGTCTCAAACAGGAAGGTTGATGTGTCAACATGGTGTGTTTAATTAGCGATTACACGACCTTATTATCGCCAACCTTGGAGCTTGGCTGCCGGTGTAACTATCCTCAGTACCAACAAATCGATCAATGGAATGTCTGCAAAAACAACGACTTACTAAGAATAATGGCTCATGAGAGATACAAGTATAGATTGGTGCTTATTATGATATTCTAAGCGTCTTATCGAAGTTTACCAGCATATGATTACCCCGATCGCCATATGCAAGATGGACCACTAACAAAACAGCCCAGTACTCACTCGACCATCTGCAAATCTCGGACTACTACGCATTTGTTTTGTCAAGGCGAGACCCATATCGAGTTAATTTTTTTTTGGAAAAAGTCAAATTGATTGGATTCTCTTCCCCTACTGTCTCAGTTGAAAATGGCCCCTCTCAAACTCAAAGGATCAGCAGAGAATGGCGAGACAAGGCCAAGGCAGGGTTTATGCAGCAAGACCCAATGAAGCCACTGTGTTGAGACCTTGCCTTTTCGTGGCATTGAACCTCGAACTTGGCCTTGTCCAACCTCCATCACTTATCTTACAGGCTCTTACTTGCAGGACTTGACACCGGAGTCTTCTTGGTGTTCAACTCTGTATCACGTCATATTGCTGAAGGGTCGGACTAGAGATTGATCTTCACTGCAACCAGCTCACCTGTCTGAGCAATTTAAATAGCCCATCACGACCTCAACAGAAAACTTGAAGATACGCCCAAGAAGATAGCAGGTCTCTTTGATAGCAGACAAAAAGATGGCGGCTCAGAAAATCAACACAGAAGAAGCCCTTCGCCGGGTCATCCATACTACCCCCATCATCGACCATCACGCCCACCCTCTTCTCAAGCTGAGTGCTATAAGAAAACATCCTCTTCTCTCTATCGCTACCGAGGCCAATGGAGATGCCATTGAAGACTCAAAGACCAGTCTGGCACATCTTCGTACTGTCAAGATCCTCTCTGGCCATCTGGGCACTGAGCCGACCTGGGACGCAGTGGAGGCTGCCGTTGCCAGAAAGCAAAAGGGCAACTATGACGAGTGGATTCGAACATGCCTCTCAGGTATCGAAAACATATTGGTTGATGATCTTCTGGGTGATCCGGCTGATGTAGAGCCATATCACACGCTTAACGCGTATACGCGGAGCCCCAACAAGCGTATCCTCCGAATGGAAGAGGTCGCAGCGGGCTGTATCGAGAAGGCCTGTGCGAACTTCTCACACCCTTCCGAGGCATTCTCAGGATCTGTTGAGAGCTTCATGAATGCTATCTACGATGCTCTCGATGACCCCGAGATCGTCGGCTTCAAGTCTGTTATTTGCTATCGGACGGGTCTTGCTGTCACCCGGATCACCGACCTTGAAGTCATTATGCAAAAGTTCCAGCTTATCTTCGATGCCAGAAAAGAAGACGGAGCTGAGCCATTCGAGAGACTCGACCATGAGCTCCTCAACGACTACTTCCTTCACATCCTGGCGGGCTTGATCCAGAACAGCGAGGATGAGCACAAGAAACCTATCCAGTTTCACACTGGTCTAGGCGACAACGACATTACTCTGTCCAAGTCATCGCCCGCACACCTCCAGGAGTTCATCAAGACGTACCCCGATGTGCCAATTGTTCTGCTTCACGCTAGTTATCCTTTCACTCGTGAACTAGGATACTTGGCAACTGTTTACAGCAACGTTTATGCTGATATTGGGGAGGTGTTCCCCTTCATAAGTCGGGAGGGACAAGAGGGTGTTGTCCGACAGATTCTGGAGCTCTGTCCGGTATCGAAGATCCTCTGGAGCACCGACGGACATTTCTTCCCCGAGACGTATATCATCGCCGTAGACCAACTCCGCGAAGTATTGCAGACTGTCCTTGTAGATTACGTCCACAAGGGAGACTTGACTTGGACACAAGCAGCTCAGCTTGTCCAAGACATTCTGTTCAACAACGCGAACAAGCTTTATGACCTTCGTTTGGAGTTCAAACCCCTGCCTATAGACTCTAGTCTTGGACTAGAGTCTTCTGAACATAAGAACGTTGCAACATTATCTCGGTTCCTTAAGAACAAGCAAGAACCGAGATTCTTGAGGGTGACCTGGACCGATTTTACTGCCATGCCGCGACTGAGAGCAATCCCTATGCGCCGTGTGTGGTCTATACTCCGAAATGGGGAGGACTTTACACTTGGCGTAACAAAAGCTGGTCTCGGGCTCGATCAGAAAGATTCGCCGGTGCATGGTATCACTCCCACAGGAGAGTACAAGCTACATCCCGATTTGAACAGCCTTCGTGTTGGTCCTCGAAAGGGGCATATCACCGCCATGGGCGACTTCAAGGAAAAGGACGGTTCGGCTGCGCCGTTTTGCTCACGAACTATTTTGAAGAAGACAATTGATGAGGCGGCTAGGCAAGGACTCGAGTTCACGCTTGGATTTGAGATCGAGCTAGTTATGTTCCGCCGTGGTCAGGAAAAGTTCGAACCTCTCAATGGAGACGGGCATGCGTGGTCAGTGACGCGGGCAATGGACCATGAAGTAGTGACAGAGGTTCTGGAAGATGCCGTCGAGCAGCTCGATGCTGGTGGTGTATACATCGAGTTGCTGCATCCTGAAAGTGCCAATGGACAATATGAATTTGTCATGCCCAAGGCACCAGCGCTTGAGGCCGTGGACGCTCTCCTTTTCACGAGAGATGTCATCAGTAGCTGTGCTACAGCAAAGGGATATCGCATGACTCTTCACCCCAAGCCATATGCCATGTCATGCGGAACAGCAGCGCATATGCACATGTCTATCTCGTCGCCCGTTGGATCCGATAAAGAAGTGTACGAGCCCTTTTACGCCGGCGTTCTGAAGCATCTCCGGGCCATTGCAGCCTTTACATACAGCAGCATGGTCAGTTACGAGCGTGTTCTGGACGGTGCCTGGGCCGGTGGAACTTGGGTAACATGGGGCACGCAGAACCGCGAAGTGCCGCTGCGCAAAATCGAGGATAGTCACTGGGAGATAAAGTGCATCGATGGGCTCGCCAACCCCTACCTATCACTCGCGGCGATCCTCTTAGCAGGTACCAAGGGAGTTGCTGACAGGGAGGAGCTGGTTTGGGGAGACTGCTCTAAGGATCCTGCAGTGCTGTCCTCATCAGAGAGGGAAGAGCTCAACATGAACACAAGGCTGCCACGGAGCATAGAAGAGGCGCTCGATGCCTTGAAAGAGGATGCGGAGTTGACTGAACTACTTGGGCCAGAAGTAGTGCAGAGGTATATCGACGTCAAGAAGGCCGAGACGAGCATTATTGAGAAGATGGGATATGAAGAGCGGACGCAATGGATCATGGAACGATATTGAAGCTAACAAAGTTGTTGTTAGCCTCGGCCGCAAGAGGAGACTGTATATCATTCATTATGTATTTACTACAGTGCAGATACGTGCAGTCAAACTCAAACTCAAACTCAAACTCATCTTCCCTGTCAGCTGAAACATTTTTGTACATACCCAAATATCGAAATCGTGACTTGGCAAACAATGGAGATGGAAAGGCTGGAAAGGCTTGAAAGGCTAGAAACGCTCTTTACATGGACAGGGCACCCGCCCGCGAGTTCCGCAGATTTGGGTGAAAGGTTCCAGGGATGATGCATGAGGCTTTGTTTGACGCAATTTATAGAGACGAAAGGCTTCATTGGATTGGCTACAGCGGATGAAATTGACCTGACAGTTGAGTATCCCGTAAAGCTGGCTCCGTTGGTGGCTTGTTCAAGGGCGTGTTCCGCTGGAATGAGGCGGATATTTAAGTTGGGCGCAACGGCAGAGCTTCCATTCTTTGACATTCCACCTTTATTTACAGGGCAAGTCACTGGAATGTGTTTTTGAAGGCAAGACATGAGCTCTGTTGTGTGGCAATTATTACATCATGAATCTGCTATTCAGAAGTGATTGATAATGCTGCTAGCAATTCATTCACAGTTTTACTGCATGCTCCTGATGCTACGTACTACGTATAATGAATGACCATGGGTCTAGACCCGTTTATCGCCAAGGATCGTATCATTTTCATTTAAAGGTGCCTCCCAAAGTGGACCATGTAACGCAAAAGTTGCTCTGTCGATCCGCCATCGAAAATCAGATCTAGGAATAAAGAAGCTTGGCGCGACTTGTTTTTTTACCCGGGGTTTACTCCATAGTCTAGGCCCCTCTGCTTGGTCGTGGAAATTAATAACGGAGCAAACCGCCCATCGGAGGAGTAATATCCGCATTTTTACACGACTTCTTTCTTTTTGCTTGCACAATCTTGGTAACTACGGAGTACCGTATGTGGTTTATGCTTTCCAGTGTCAAAATACGGAGTAGCTGAGGTGCAAATTTACTTTAAGCCCTCTTTGGAAAAGTGCCCTGACTAACGTTAGAAGCCCAGTCTAGCATGGCCTTAGCCTTAGGGGCTTCGTATACGCCATCAGGCACATTTGACAGTTCTTTGACATTCAGACAGTTCAACGGTTATGCCGTAACCACGGACATGAGTGGATTAGACGTTTCAAACTAGCATCCACAGCAGGAAGCAATTTGATTGATGCTTAATCATGCCAAACTCGCCTGTAAATAACGTTGTACAGTATAACTAATGGGTAGTATCTAGCTTATTCGTTTGGGACAGCATTAACTTTATAGATGTGGCCCTGGAAGAGATCTCGTAAACTCTATCCATGACCAACCAGCATCCATTTCTCAGCTGGATCTGTACCTTTACCGGAAAGTACCGTGGTCGTATTCATCGAATTCCAACAATGTTGGGGTTGAAGGCTGAAGCCGCTTCTCAATAGTTTAATGTGCAAGTCTGTGCTTTTTGCTTTTTGCTTGTCGCTTTTCGCTTTTCGCTTCCTGCTTCCTTATCCAATCCTTCACTTAAAGGACCTTCCTCGCTGTTGATCAATGTACTATGTACGCGATCGGCAGGGTTGCCGACGATCACTACCTCTTGTTGCACCTGTCCATGTCCATCACCCGCAGCCGAACTCGTCTAGGTTTTTGTTTGAGTTTACCTGTCTAAGTCAAATATTTGCGCTACCGTCAAGAGACGCCTTTTTGCGTGCGGATGAACTTGTCGGTTGAATACAATGTCGATGTTGACTTTTTATGCATAAAAACTCACATTGATTGAAGCTGGTCTGACGGTTTCGGCAACCCTGCCGCAGAATCCGTATTTGCATGACATGGATCCTTGAAATTCAACGTCCATTTTCTTTGGGTGTTAGGTAAGTACTTAATTACTGGATTGGCTGGACCACTCGCGCCCGCTGCCTGGTAGCAACCAGTTCAGTTCAGTCCCGCCAGTCACCAATAAGTCTCTGGTCCACTAAACGGGCAACCAGGTCACTGTAGCTTACTGCCGTCTTCCCTGTCCCAGAGTTTTATAGCGTCAAACTCGACATATTGCATCCCGCCTAACCCGTTCGGTCCGGACGACCAACTGTGTTGTTGACTTGTTCCGTCAGATCCAGATCCGTCGAAAGTCACGCGGAGAATACCAGTTGCAGAGAATATTCTATACTATTCGATACTTTCCCAAGAGAGTCTCCCATAGGAAGCCACTCCAAAACCCAAAACCTCCCAAGAAAAAAAAAAGAGTTACAGACAAGCCTCAAATTGAGTAGCATGTGGAAAGACCTATCACAAAACAATACCATCCCGTTCTCGTTTCTTTTTAGCCTCCTGCCTCCCTCCACGCGTCAGTTAACGTTAGCTTCTCCAAAGGGCCAAGCTTTCTCTATTACCGACCAGCCTACCAGCTTACAGCGCGGCTTAGTCCCACACGCACCCCCCAAAGCCTCCGGTGATCGTTACTCTTTCCAACACCACTCTCCTCCCCTTCTCCATCAATCTCCCCCAGCTTGCCCAGCTCTTACATCCCCAATCCTGGGTAGTTTTTGTGTGTCGCAGCGACTTTGCACCACTCGACTCGACTCCATTCATTCACCCTTCCAGGTCTGACACTCACACAATATTCGACTTCTATCTTGGCGAATTAGAGGAAACGCGTACAGTCGGCCAACTTCACATTATCCTCAAACCTGCCCTTCGCCCTGTAGAGACGACTGTTGTCCCGGGAAGGCCGAGTCAGCAAACCACGGCCACATCGTCTTCCAACAGCTTTCGCCTCCCTTGGCTGTGCTGTCGATCATCGATCCACAACACCACAACGTCCCTATACGACGAGCAACTCGATTAATTCTGGACGACGGCGAAAACGATAACGGAGCACGAGACCAAGCCCTAGTACCAAGCCGAGTTAACTCAAGACCAAGGCGCCGAGACGACCTCAGCTTCGACCGTTGTCCTGCCGCTTAACTGCAATCAACCTTTACAGCCACAATTTTGTTGAACCGGTTTGCTTGCGCCTCGAACTGACTCATTCAACGAGAACGACGAAACCGACGATGCCGCGTCGCCGCTCTCGATCATCAACTTCTTTCTTCTAGCCTGCCTATCATGCGGATCGCCATTCGTGAGCAGCTTGCAGCCTTCGTTATTCTCGCCGTCCTCGTATCCCTTGCTATTGTCTCTATCCCAACATGGATCTACGTCAATCGCTTCGTCGTCGACATCGAGCGCGAGGGCCTGCAGCTCACAGCTTCCCTAAAGGCGTCCCGGATTTCTGCAGAGCTCGGCCTCATCGAGACAATCGCCATGACCATTTCTTCTCGAATTCTGGTCCAAGCCGCATTGACCAATTTCTACAACACAGGAAAACGAAACTGGGAGGAAGCTCGCGAGGATCTTGCAAGTGCACTCGCTGTTAGCACCAGCTCGGGTCTGCTGCAGATAAGGCTATACTCGAGGAACGAAACAGGCTCGTCCCACGGTGGTTTACTCAACGTGACCTCTGCTGCGGTACCAGAGATCATTCTGCCATATACAGGCGCTTCTGGCTCCAACGTTCGTCTCGGTGACACTGAGCAGGGCTACCCCCCGTCTCTCTTCCCCAACCTTACATATATCAATCTGGGCCACCCAAGTTCTGTGCGGAACAACACAACCGCCTTTGCAGCAGAAGCTTTTAAAGATGTTCGAATTGCTCGTGACGGCGGCTTGTTACTAGGTCCGCTGGTCCTCAACGAGACTGCGTCCCTCCTCTCAGTGACAATTCCTGTCCGGGACAACAACGACACCTTCATCCTTGGCTATATGACTGTGGTCACCCTAGCCGAGTCACTCACTGCGGTTCAGGTGTCTCGTGAGGGATTGGGTAAATCAGGCCAGGTTCTTTTAATTGGCCCTACTGAGCGATCCAATCGATTCAATACCTCCTTGCCTGCGAGCAATGCGACTTTTACCCCTGACAGAGATGAATTTGGCAACGTACTCGTCAAATTTGTCCTTCCCCCAAAGAACCCGGATGGACAGGACGATCGTCACGGTCTCCATCAGTTTGTCAGCGAGTTTGGCAACAAGGCGTTTCCTGTCAAGAATTATCCTGCCGCATTCGATGCATTTTCCAAGCGATACGACACAGTCAACAATGCCAGTGCTCTCCTCAACACACGTAACGAACAAGATGCCCGGGTCGCTGTTGGATTTGCCCGGACACAAACCCCCCTTGCAAATTGGACTGTTGTTGTCGAGAAAGCCAGATGGGAGGCTTATAAACCGATTAACACTTTGCGAAACATTCTCCTTGGAACTGTCTTTGGGACCGTTGGCTTAATAGCATTGCTAGTTGTTCCTTGCGCTCATCTTAGTGTTTTGCCTATTCGAAAGCTCAAGGCTGCTACAGAGAAGTCAGTAAACCCCCCGGGGTACGAAGAGTCCTTTGTTGATTCCGATTCCGAGTTCGACGAGGAGCTACCAAGTTCTGGAGGACAATCACGACGTTCAAAAAAGAAGGGTCCTATAGCCAAATTCATCCGACGACTCCAAGGGAAATCAACTGGGCCAAGTTCGAGTCGAGACGTGGCTCGTCGGATGTTCAAAATCCCTGCAAAAGTCGACGACCGGAAACATATTATTACGGATGAGCTTACCGAACTGACCCGCACCTTTAACGACATGAGTGACGAATTAGTGAAGCAATATCTGTCTCTCGAGGTCAAGGTGGCCCTACGGACGAGGGAATTGGAGGAGAGCAAGAAGGCTGCCGAAGCGGCCAATGAAAGCAAGACGCTTTTTATTGCCAACATTTCTCACGAGCTCAAGACACCCTTGAATGGTATTCTCGGCATGTGTGCCGTGTGTATGGAGGAGAACGACATTGTCAGGATCAAACAATCTCTGAAGACGCTCTACAAGTCGGGCGACTTGCTGCTTCATCTTTTGGAGGATCTGTTGAGTTTCTCCAAGAACCAAATCGGCCAGCAGCTCAACCTTGAGTTGAGAGAGTTCCGCTTGGCCGATATCCGATCACAGATCTTGACCATTTTTGACAAACAGGTTCGAGAAGGAAAGATAAACTTCTCTGTTGATTTCGTTAGTTCCGACAATATTGAAATCAGTACGAGCCCAGACCGAACGAATGGGGAGACAAAATTACCAGCGCTTGGCCCTTACGGAACTGGTCGACTTAAAGACATGTGTCTATGGGGTGACCAGCACCGAATCCTTCAGGTTATCATCAATTTGGTGAGCAACAGTCTGAAGTTTACACCTCACAACGGCAGCGTCTCAGTGCGCATCAAATGTCTTGGAGAAGCAGAATCGTTACCCGAGAATGACAGCCGCGCATCGTCGATCTCAAAAAACTCACGGAATAACTCGCGACCCGGCCGCCCTCGACAACGTGGAAGTGCCAGCTCAGCGACTTCCGGTGGTTCGGCAGGCCGCAATTCCACCCAGAAGTTTAACGGCGCAGGAACCGCTCTCTCTATCAACCCTATGGATCCCAAGGCGACTCCTCATGTTCAAGTCCGCGAACGATCGCCTACACCTCCCCCACCGGGTGCTAGATCATATGTCTTCGAATTCGAGGTTCAAGATACTGGCCCAGGTATTCCAGACCACATGCAACAGAAGGTTTTCGAGCCTTTTGTCCAGGGTGATCTTGGTCTTAGCAAGAAGTTTGGCGGTACTGGTCTTGGCTTGAGCATCTGTCATCAGTTAGCCGGTCTGATGGGAGGTTCTATCAAGTTACGGAGTACTGTGGGCGTAGGCACAACTTTCACCATGCAGATACCTCTCAAATACGTCAAAGACAGGTGAGCATGTATCAGCGATCTGATTATGGCTGTACTAATAGTTAGATCTAGGACGTCTAGCACTGCCTCTAGCAGTGTGAAATCCCGCCCAACGAGCGTAGATGCTAGCGACATAGAACCGCAACGCGTGGTCCCTAATCCTCCAAAACCTGCGGCCGAGACCAAGTCGGCTAAGGCTCTCAACCCTCAACCTCGATTAGTTGGCTTGAGTCAACCATACTTTGCTGCTGACCCTCCGACCCTTAAGAGTGCCGAGCAAAAGATGGCAGTGATCGATAGGGCGATGGCCAGTAAGGGTGGCCAGGGCAGGCTCCGTGTTCTGGTTGCAGACGATAACTCAACCAACATCGAAGTTGTCAGCCGCATGTTGAAGCTCGAGGACGTTTACGACGTAACGATTGCGAAAGATGGCCAAGAGGCGTACGACATGGTGAAAGCGACAATGGAGAAAAACCAGGCGTACGACGTGATTTTCATGGACGTTCAAATGCCCAACCTCGATGGATTACAAAGCACCCGGCTCATCCGCGAGATGGGCTACACATCTCCCATTGTCGCTCTCACGGCGTTTTCGGAAGAGAGCAATGTCAAGGAATGCATTGACTCTGGCATGGACGAGTTCCTTGCCAAGCCCATTCGACGGCCTGCCCTTAAGCAAGTTCTTAAGAAGTTTGCGACAATCCCTGAGGAGCCAGAGAACGAGAAACGATCTTCATCACTTAAACCGAATGCGAGAACAAACGGACATGCTGTTCAACCGCATAAGGAGGTCGAGAATGGCGCACCAAGAGAGAAGCATGGATGAAGCCCTGCCTTGGAGTTACAACACACACAAAAAGACCATTGCGAGGAATGCCAAATGCGACTTCCACCATTTGCGACAAGAACCACACATTAACATATTTTAACACAAGGATGCATATCCTTCCGACCCCAACTCAACCTACTTACACCATACATCCATTATCAATTTGTTTTGAATTGCAAAAGTCCAGCGGGAGGATTTTTTATTATTTTTTATTAGCTATATCGGAGTTTGAGCATATTCATCGAATCCTAGCTATGGAGGGCGCAGGTCAGGAAAAGAAGCCCTTTATGCGTCTTTGGGTTCTTTCGGGTTATTCGGTACAATTATCGCGATGTTTTTCCCTTCTACTTTGACTGCTCTTTTGCTTGGCCGTCGCATACAGTCGACGGCCCCGTACATATAGGCGTACACGTTTTGTCCTATTTTAGTTTACACACCCAAATATTTGAAGGAAGTGGGAAGGGAGTGTAGAGGAAGATGGATTCAGCTACAGCATCAGAAGAGAAGGCTGAGGCGGAGGGGAGACAAGAGAAACAGAGAACATGAGGCGTATATACATACTCATGTAATTATATATATACGCATAATACTGTGATGAAGGATAAACAGAAACTTTTCACTTGGACACAATGCCTGGTATTCGCATCGACGTTTTGATCTAAGTTTTCGAAGGAAAGCTTCTAGAGACAGGTTAGAGTTGAGTTTGCATGAATAATATCCGTTCAACGGTCTGTATAACGGCATCCACCTCCAGATACACTTTCATTGTACGTTCCCAATCAATGAGTTAGAGGTATTTATTTGTCAAATGCGCATCAATTGCTACACAAGAAGGCGCAGTGGCAGAGTGGTCTAATGCGATAGACTAGAAATCTATTCTCCTCGGAGGCGTCTGTTCGAATCAGGCCTGCGTCGGTGTTTATCTTTTGCCAGTCGCATACCCTTTTCTTGATGGGAAAGATACAACAACATTCTTTTTGTTGCAGTGTAACTTGTTGTAAGGAAGAGCATTAGACAATTGGCCATGCAAAGTCTTAGCAGCACTGAGTGATGCAAAGTAGTTGGACTTCGTGTTTCATAAAGCATGCACAACTCTTCATAAAAGCATCTTAACGCTAATCTACAGTTCTTTTCTCCCCAAGTTGCAGGGCATGTTTCAGGGACTTTCCACCGAATGTCCCGGTAGGATGCTGGGCTGTGCAGCCGTTGGCGGGGAGCGCCAACCAACCTCCGCTGCAGTGCATAAATTCCATCAGAGCTGGGGTCCATGGGAGGGAGGTACGTACCCTTTTACGACACACGTAAGGCTTCACGAGCCACAGCGCGACCCTTCTCAGTTCCATTCTATCCCCGTCAGCTTCAACGAGAGGTCGCATCTTTTTCCCCTCCCCTACACCCATCTCGAGTCCCCCTCTATCGACAAAATAAACTCACATCGCGCATAACGAAATAAACGACTACGATCGATTCTGACGACAACATAATGGCCGACGAGCAACCTCGTGGCATCGACCACACCGATTCCCTCGACTCTAATGATGGCCCGAAGCAGCCGGACAAGAAGAAGAGTCGTCGCCCTGCGAGTGAGTCTGCCTGGAAATAATGCGCCCAGTACAGGAAACTACGCGCATGGTGTATGCAAAGGATAAGTCATGTTAATTGATGCATCATAGACACTGCCTTTCGACAACAGCGTCTAAAGGCCTGGCAGTATGTCATTGCTACCCTTATCCTTATTTCCATCTACTTCACGATACTAACATGATGCGACAGACCCATCCTCACACCAAAGACGGTTCTGCCTCTCTTCTTCGCCATCGGAATCATATTCGCTCCCATCGGGGGTCTGCTACTGTACGCGAGCGCTCAGGTACGGCACCCTTCCCTCCGGTCGCTATATCACATACACCAACTCTAATGCGCAACTCCAGGTTCAAGAGATCCGACTCGATTACACCAATTGCGTTGTTGATGCTCCTATTCTCAAAGACGGCAAAGGCTTCAGGGCCATCCCCAGCGACGCTATCAGCACCGCATTCAAGAGTTCTAACAGTTCCGTGAATGCCCAATGGGCGCGGGAGAAGAACGTCAGCACGACACTTGACAACGGCGTCAAAGTGTACAACCCTCGATGCCACATCAAGTTCACCATCCCCGAGGAGATGAGCCCTCCTGTTCTCTTCTACTACCACCTCACCAATTTCTACCAGAACCACCGTCGATACGTCCTCTCCTTCGACACGGACCAGCTCAAGGGCCACAAGCGATCCTACAACGACATCAAGAATTCGGACTGCACTCCTTTGTACGGCGAGGAAGGAAAGCCTTATTATCCTTGTGGTCTCATCGCCAACTCCATGTTCAACGACACCTTTTCCAGCCCCGTCCTCTCATCACCTCCCAAGGCCACTGGCAACGAGACATGGGAGTACCTCATGAGCAACAACTCGGGCATCTCGTGGGATAGCGACAGGGACCTCTACGGAGAGACACAGTATGACTACAGCGACATCGTTCCCCCACCCAACTGGCAAGAACGCTATCCCGACGGATATTCCAAGAAGACGCCCCCCCCTAACCTCAAAGAGTGGGAGGCTTTCCAGGTCTGGATGCGAACTGCTGGTCTTCCTACCTTCAGCAAGCTGTACCAGCGCAATGATACCCAGGCCATGTGGTCTGGAACTTATGATCTTGTAATCGATGACCGTAAGTCCTCTACTATTCTGTGTATTCGACCAGTATATTAATCTCAACATAGGTTTCCCCACTCGCGAGTACAAGGGCACCAAGTCCATCATCATCTCTACTCGAACCGTTATCGGAGGACGCAATCCCTTCCTTGGCATCGCTTACGTGGTTGTCGGCGGTGTCTGCATTATTCTCGGCACTGTCTTTACAGTCACTCATCTCATCCGACCCAGGTTTGTCTCTCCATCTCCTCTGTCAAGTTTTCCTGTCGCTAATTCCACTCTAGAAAACTTGGTGACCACACTTATCTCTCGTGGAACAACGCCCCTGGCTCAAAGTCTGGTCCCAGCACAGCCACCGCTTCGGGTCGCGAACTTCGTCCTGGCGACGCTTAGGCAGCTCGCGACGACTCCCGCGCTCTTCTCGGAACTTCTGCAAGCCCATCCTTTGCATCTGTCAGATCCCCACAAAGTACTGCAGGCAGCGACTTACACCCTGTTGTATCAACACCGTCTAAGCTGCACGCATCTTCGGGGTTATGAAACAAGCATTTACATGGGCTGGTAGATGCTTTTAGAAAGTGCGCTGATTATGTTTGGTTATTGCGTTTTTCGCTCATATGACCTCGTTGTTTTTCTGTACGACTACTCATTTTGCAGGCTCTGACTGCCACTTTTCTTTCTTGGCTTTGGAAGGGTGCACAGGCTACATCAATGTTAGTCTCCTCATGGGGCACGACGTCGTTTCTATGAGCCCCTTTGCCTCTCTATCCTTTTTGAAAATACGAAGGAAATCGGAAGGAGAAAGAGCGAGGATTATATGTGCCTCGTACGTATTGTTATATGGGTAGGGAGTTTGGGCGCGTTGCGACTCGGGACTAAGGATAGAATGAATTGAACTTATCTACAGATCTTTGAAAACATGTGAATATGTCCCAGTATCACAGTCAACACATACTTCTTCAACAGCATCACTATGCCTTTAGTATCACTTGACAGTAAACAGCTTTTGCAAATATCGATTGTCTAGAATTGCTCAAAATCATGAATTAACTTGTCTTAATCTGACTAATACAACTGGCCTTGACCAAATCTCATTATCTCGATATCGAAGCGACAATGTCTGAAACCCTTCACCACCATGCTAATGGAGTTATTCTAAACATCCATGCTACCCTCCCGTCGAATTGTCCCGTCCAAAGGACTTGAGAAGCCACAACTAAACGCAGAAACCAAAAAGAAATATTGTTTGTTTTAGTACAATTGGTGGAAAACCTCCTGTCCATTCCAAGTTCATGCTCACCTCTGAATACCATCTTGTCTCAGGTCAATATACCACCTTTTAGCGCTTGCGCTGCTTCTTCTTCTTATCGCCTCGATCTTCCTCTTCCATAGCACTCTCACGGTCTCGCTTCTTGGCCTTGCGCTCGAGCTCATCCCAGTCTTCGCCCTCGTCTTCACTATCAAGTTCGGCATCCTCATCGTCATCATCACTAGCATTGCTGCCGAAATCGGAGCCTTCGTCACTGGACTCGGACTCTTCGTCAAACTCATCCTCGTCCATCTCGAAAGCAGATTCCTGATCGGACTCGTCGCCGCCATCGTCATCCGAGTCGGCTTGCAGGAAGGACCAGCCACCGTCAGCAAAGAACTGATGGGTATCTGCCGTAACGGTCTTCATGATAGTTGGCCAGTTGAGGTTGAGAGGACCCTCAGTGTAGGCAATATCAGAAGAGTCGAGATAGTCCTTGACTTGATCGAGGAACTCGACAGGGATTGTGTTGACATGGTAAGGAGGTCGTGTGAAATCCTTGAAGACAAAGACCATATCAAAGTTCTTCAGGCCGAACTGAACACGTTCCAGATGGGCGATCTCAACTTCCTCAATGGTAATGACCATGAAGGGAGGCTCAACAACCTGGATGAGGCAGTCGGTGGTAGGCTGGACGAAGACGTTGCTTCGGAATGGCACACCGTGGAATCCAAGCTCACGGATAGGCATGTCGACCTCGATACCTTCGTTTTTGCCGGCCTCGGCAATCTTCTGAGCAAAGCCTTGGAACAGTCGGTCCAGATCAGCTCTCCGACGTCGTTCTTCCTGCTCTGCCTCAAATTCATCCTCATCACCGTATCGGTACTTTCGCTTGCGGTTACCCGTCTCATCGAACTGAATGTCTGTCGCTTCTCTGTAGAACTGAACATCCTTTGTCTTCTTCTTGTTACCAACAATGATTGGATCTTTGAGATGGATGTGGACGATGACAATCAACTCATGCTGGCAGGGTTGGAAGAACAAATGTTTAACGTTGGAGAACAGAATGTCTACTCTGTGTTGAGCGTTCAAAGGTGAGATATATCGGATACCGTTCTGGTGAATCTCGACCTTTCCAGGTACTCGCTTGCCTTCCATGGCAGGACGGATATACACATTGTCCAGCACAGCTGGTCGTCGGTCTATATATTGGTTAGCATTGGCTGGACTCAGGCTTCTTTCAGTGGTGACTTACTTCTTATCTCAACAAGCTTATCCTGCTCAACAACGTCTTCCATGTCCTTCTTCTCCTGCTCCTTCTTGACCACATCGCGCTTCATGTTGGAGATTTGAGTTGCTATTTCATTGTATCTCTCGCCATCAGACGATCGGAAAGTCAAACTTCGGACAAAGTGTGCCGAAGCATCTTCGAATGGCTGATCATCCTTTCTACCCACACCCTGACCGGGAGACAGAAAGTTGATACGCAGAAAAGACCATTCACCTTCGTCACTCTTGCTGGCGTTCTTGATAGTGTTGATGTGGAAGGGAACGGGACGTCCCATAATGGGCAGCACGACTGTGTTGTTCTTGATATCGACAACAACCTCGAGGTTCTTGATCTTGTTGGGAAACTGATTATCTCTCTTGTAAGACTCGAAACGCTTGAACTTCTTGATCTCGCCACCGTTTTGACCACTTGTGGACTCTGAGAATCTGGCAAGACCTTCCCTTTGCTTCTTGGCAGCAAGCTCCTTTTGATGCTCACGTCGCTTCTTCTCAAGGTCGTCGTTAGCGACCTGGGTCGTGCGCTCTGAGCGAAGTCTTGTACTTGTGATGTTCTTGGTAGCAACGGCACCAACGCGAGAGTCCTTCTTCTCCTTCTTGGGGGCGGGCTCGGCTTCTTCGTCATCCTTAAAGAAGAACGAGTTGGCATCAGCACTTGTGGGCGCCTCAGATGTGAAAACCACGGGCTCTGCGGAAGTAACTCGAATGGTGTCGGTCAGAACAAGAGCATACACCTTGCTGTTCTTGTCCTGAGGGTTAGGGTTCTCAATATCTTGGAAACCAGTGTTGATGATAAGGGTCATGCCATCCTTTAGAGTTCTCTGGTTCTTGGCATTGAGAATAAGAGTAGGATCCTTGTTCTCCAATCCAATACCCCAACCAACATTCTTGAGGAAATGCTTCTCCATCTCTGGCTTCTTGCTCTTGATAATGCTGATAGCCCTGCCGTACACCTCCTTTGCTGTCATGCCATCGCGGATCTCCTTGATGATGGTGCTGTGAATTAGGGTGAGAAGCTTGTAGCAGCTCTCTTGCGCCTTGTTGGGGTCTACAAGGTAGGTTCGTGCAATGGTGGAGCAGTATGATTTATATCGGAGGCCCATGGCGGCAATAATGATACCAGCATGAAGGTTCTCGTCATTGGGTTCGCCCGCAAATCGGAGATCGTATTTGCCACCACTCTGGATCGATGGTCCCAAAATCCAGTCCAGCTGGGCAGGATCAAGGTCAGAAGGGAGCTTGCCCTTGCTAGGGAGTTCAACGGTCTTCCAGAACTGGTTATCGTCCAGCTTCTTATCGACCTTGTCGGCCAGTACAGAGTGTTTGACCTTCTTTTCGGCATCGAGGATGTTGGACATTTCGTCGAGGAAGTACGGGGTCATCAAAGCAACACAGGCCTTGGAGGCAGTTCGCATCGCTCGGAGTTCGCTCTCATCCTTGACAGCAAAGGCGTAGGTGGAAAGAGCTGTGGAAATATCGACTTGGGTGACGTCCTTGCATTGATCGGCGAACAGCTTCTTCCACTCGTCGACGAAGGGTCCTCGGGAGGTATCTTTGGCAATGGTGCCTACTTTGTTCTGGAAGCGCATTTGTTAGAAGTGTATAAATACGAAATATCGACCAACTTACTCCTGCCTCCTTAATCTTGTCCGTAAGCTTAATAAAGAGCTTTTCGTTCTCTGCGGCATCTTTGCCTCGCACGAGCACTTCGATCGGGAATCGGCCGCCTTTGAGCTGTTCGAGATGCTTGGCTGGGGTGCAGTCAGTATGAGTCACATCAGGCGACAGCAAATTCTGCGGGCGCACCTTTCTTTGCCGTTGTGAGAATGAACAGAGTGTCCAGCGTAAATAGCATTAATGTTGTAGGAAACTCGTATCCAAGAAGCCAGAACTAAGATATTGTAAGTATTCATTTCGAATCCAATTTTGTACTTTTCAGGGGTCACATACGTGAATCGCGTTGTTCTTGTGAAATTCGGGAATCTCTTCAACCTTGCCCATCATCACAATCAGGGACTGGGCGCCGTTGAAGAGGCTCTCCTTGGAGCGCAGGTCATTCTTCCAGGCAGTCACAAAGTGTGAGATGCGCTCCTGGAAGAGCTTGCTGTCAATCTTGATCTCGGCCATCGTGACTGATGGATGCGCGACCGAGAGTGACGGGGTAAAGCTGTAGGGGCGAGGAGCTGATGACGGGAGGTTGCGACGACGCGAGAAAAAGTGAGGTCGCGTTAATGATCTAAGTTGGAGCTCCCTATCACGTGATCTTACGCAACGCGTTCTTTGCGATCCAAGCTTGAATCAAGTCGCAGTAGATATTGATTGTACTCCGTATCGAGATGGGAATCTGATGAGTATGATTAGCGCACACAATATCTAGTATTTTAAGGTGTGCGACAATTTTACTTGTCTATTGTGGTCTTTCACCCTTGTTCGTTGACTTTCCTGCACATATCCGGAGCATAAGTTTGGGAGATGAAGCAGTGAACAAACACTAGGAGTTGGTGGAGCAACCAAGTCGAGGTGTCAAAGTGCTAAGAGCTTGTCAAGCAACACATTTATATCACTTTCAAATCATCAGCAGTCGAAAACCTACTCAGTGTATATGAAGAGAAAAGTCGATAGCGAACGTGACGATATATTAACAAAAGCCGGAGACGGAAACGCGAAATTGGATGAAGCTGGCAGATTGAACAGGCAAAGCTATTCCTTTGCGACTTATTCTACATAATCGAAAGGAAATGAAGAAGGAAAAAAGAAATCTTTTCTTCCAGGTTTCTAGACACGGAAACTACTTTCATGCATATTCACTTTGCTCCGATATTCTTATTGACTGTTCATACAAGAGTACTCCGTAGTTGGTGCACCCTCAGCTGTTTAACTCTAAGGGCTTTCCTTTATTGTAAACTTGCATACCGTCTATAGAAGACATGAGCATTCATTAAGTAGGTCAGGGACACATATTCCAGTGAGCACTTTTCTACAATTCCGAAACTCGCTTCTCTAGGAATCCCCATGTTCTATAAACCGGAATTAACCTCCGTCTCTCGGCGCCGAAATTCGGAAAGTGGAGTCGGGAGTTGCGATTCAAACCCGACCCCGCGCAAGTCCGGGTGAACATATAACCAAGCAGATACGAATAGACACTCAATCTTTCCTGAATATTTTCACCATCATACTTCCCATTGCAGGCTCAGCTCTAAAAACACATATCCCCAGCATTCACACTCAACCATACCATTCCTGGCTTTTCCCAATCATAACGACTTACACCAACCCGTCTACCCTGAACATCCAGCCATCATGAGAATCCCTTACGTATCTAATCCCCCTGAGACCAAAACGGAGGAACATGTCGCTATTGTGAAGCGTATAGAAGAGCGTCGTGCCCCCCGTCCTCTTCAATCCTTGGACTTGGCTCTTCTTCATTCGCCTCACGTTGCTGACGGCTGGAACTCGTTCCTCGGCGCTGTCCGCACCAAGACGTCTATAAGTGACGATCTGCGCGAGCTCGCCATTTCCCGTGTTGCTGTTTGCAACAAGGCGTGGTATGAGTGGAAGCACCACGCTCCTTTGGCAGTCAAGGGCGGTGTTTCTGAGGCTGGACTCGAGGCTATCAAGCAGGACACCCTGGGTGAACGACCTGCCGAGCTATCGGAGAAGCAATGGGCCGTGCTGCTTTTCACGGATGAGATGACGAGAAACGTCCATGTTAAGGATGAAACATTCGATCGTCTGCGAGAGTTCTTTAACGAACAAGAGATTGTTGAGATCACAGCAACGGTAAGACGATCACAGTATGACAAACTCACCAAACATGATCTAACACCAACAGGTCGCATGCTACAACTGTGTAAGCCGTTTCTTGGTGGCACTCGATGGTAAGCCAATGATCGTCAACCTGTATTCGCTCTGACTGAAACTAACAACGCTATAGTCGGAGAGAGGAATGGTACTGGCCCAGAAGCTGTCTCGGGTCATTGATAGAGGGCCATGCCCTTCATAGCTTCCAAATAACAACGAAATAGAAAGAAAAAGGGTCTGCCCTGATCATGAATAGTAAACTCACAATCCAAAGCAAGCTAAAAGAAGAGAATTTTGTAACAGCCGTCCAAGGGAAACTCCACGACCATAAGTCGTGGACAAGGGGGTATCGTCCCATATATAGAAGTGAAATGAAATCAATGAACCGAACTCCTCATGCTCCCATGGTCTCATATCCCAATACTCTCATGCTCTCGTCCTTGCCAAACCAACCCATCGTTAATCATAACTCATTCAACTTTGCCTCTAATAGTTGTGGTGAAGCGTCCACTATCATGCCAGACTATGCTGTTTTGTAAATATGTTGGTGGCCACCTGGCCGCACCAAGAACGCCGTGTAATGTGTGTAATGTCCATGCTGTGTGGTCGCATTGAACAGCCTGTAATAGTTATGCCGTGCCGCTGTAACCGGAAACCAAAATGTAAAGAAAACCAACGAGTCTATGACCAAACCGATGCTAGAAGCTCATGGTAACTTTGAGAAAGACTTTGACATTGAGCGCTCAATTGAGGCATGCCGTTGATGCATCCTGGGCGATTTCTGCAGCTCCTGGACAACTCCCGCCCAGCCGTTACGGCTGGGTTGGGAATCGGGCTCTGGGTGATTAACGAGGCCTTGGGTGGTCAAACTGCGTAAGGGAGGGCGGTTAAGAATTCCCTCCATCAAGCCTTTAGGATGAACAGGACGAGTTGGGGTCTTAAAAACAGGCGACTTTTCTAGATCCCTCGTCCTAGGCAGAGGAGTTGGAAGTGGAGGTAGAGAATGTTTCTCATGAGTAGTGGTGTTCGTGTGTGATGCGACGACGCCCATGTAGACAACAAGAAAGCGCATGCGTAGCATGTCAAGTCTACGAACCCGATCCTCCAATCTCGAGCGCTTCGATGCCCAGAGCAGCCTGGCGGTAGTCTTCAGCTTAGTGGTGTCTTCCTCAAACACCATGCCATTGATGTCCTCGCGCAAATCATCACCCGTCTTTTGAATCTCCCTTAGAAGTCGTGTCAAGCGTATCCTGTCATCCAGGCGCTGCACTTTTGCGACGTCGCGATCATAGCTCTCATTCTCTTGAACGGAAAAGTCGGCAGTATCAACAAATGTTCCAATCTCGAGCGGCGCCGCTTGGTAGGCGGCTGTATAAGAGGAGACGATCTGGACGAGGACAGTAAGGGACAAGATCACGGCGATCAGAATGAGGATGATGGTCCACTGAAGCAGATTGGACTCGGCCATGGTTGAGCAGAGCGTCTTGATGACAGATCGAGGCGGAGGGTGAAGCTATCGCGCATGGTCTTTGATGTGTTTGTGGGAGAAAGAAAAGGGAGAGAGGACCTGGAAGGGGAAGAGGCGCACAAAGATGCAGGTAAAGCAAGGGACAGGAGCGATGACGAAGAGCAGGCACAAGCGCAACCAACAACTTGCAACCACAACCAAATCGCAACCCCAACCCCAAACCACGTTTGTGTGCGCTCTAATACCTACGTGCTTGACCTGCTAACCAAGCACGTTAGAGTAAGGTAGTAGTACTTATTCACGTTAGTAGCTTCTAGGCTCATACAACCCGAGCTTCCATGTCCTGTTCGCGCTTGAGCGATGCTGCTGGGCCACTTGGCGCAGATATGGATGGCTGGGGATAAAGAAGTGCCCCCTGCAGGTGCAGATGCAGCTAACGATGGCAGTCAGTCATCACATGGCCCAGTGGGATGAGCGACTTGGTGATGGCGTTGTACCGTAATTAAATTGTCTGACTGATCACTGATGCCACTGGACATGGCCCCCTTAGACTCCGGGTAAGCGGGGGGTTCTCCCGTGGAAAGCAGCGGAAGTGCCGGGTTGAGGAAACGGTCAAAGATATATCCGTGTATATCTGGTGATGCTGACTGATGGTGGTTTACATAAAACGCCTCACCCGCCTGTACTGTCCATCCATCAAATTACTCGTCGTTGCCATGGGTTTAATAGCATGCACCACAAGGCCTGCTCGAAACAGCCTTAATGCTGCGCTGCCGAACCGTCCAGTGGGTTTTTACATTGCATTGGCGGACTGGATTGCATTCCGGGTGGGTTTATCTGCAGGACACTGGTTTGACCATCACCATCGGTTGGATGTGACCACTTCTTGCAGGACGCTATGCTAGGCTTATTTGAGTAGTGTCTCGGTTATTTCAGGGTGCGAAAAGGGCCATGAACATGGATCTCATGTCTGGAATTAGGGTTAGAAGAAGGATCAGTGGATCGAGTCTAGGGCTTGAGGACGATGAAAGGGAAGGGTAAGACATTAGTTTTGTTGAGAAGCAACTTGAGTTATGAAGATGACTTGAGTCACTCGTTGATTATAATCGAGGGGGTTGAAAAAGAAGTTGGCGTTGGGATCCAAAGACATCAAATGTTGGAATAAACTTGAAATAGCCTAGAAACGCCGCTGTCAGTTTGGCACCCAGTGAAAACCTCCCTCGCATCGCGGGCCGTTGAAGGCAGAAGCCGCCTGAAGGTGGTGCCAATTGTCACCCCCTCACCTTGTCGCCTTGTCGCCTCGTCACCTCCAAGGTTCTGAGAACCACTCTCGACTGACTTCATCGATGACCTCCCTGTATAGTATCCGTAGCTGTACCTGTACCTGCGCCAGGCTTGCAGCTCGTCAGAACCATCAGATCTTTCTCCACTGATATCATCTTTGCATTCTCCGCTACCAGCATCCTCCTCCTCCTCGCTCAACAATAATCAAATCTCATGGCGACAACTACGGCCTCGGCGGCCGCTGACCCCGCGGCGCAAGCGCATCAGTTTCCCCTCCCAAAGATCCTCGAATACCCCGCGTCGACCCCGCCAATCCTCATCACACAAGGTGCCGAGGGTCGTCTTTACAAAACAACCTATCTATTACCCGATATTCCCTGCGCTCTCAAGTATCGCCCTCCCAAACCCTGGCGACACCCGATCCTCGATCAACGACTCACAAAACACCGGATTCTTTCAGAGGCCCGCATCCTCGGAAAGTGCCGTCGTGATGGTGTCCGCGTCCCAGCTGTCTACGCCGTGGATGAAGCTGCTGGGTGGTTGATGCTGGAATGGATCTCGGGAGGACCAGTTCGCAAGAGCATCAACGAGTGCCTAGGAAATAGAACAGAGGGAATCGAGAATGATGCTGAGCTGAAAGATCTCATGCGCAGGATCGGTACTGCTATCGGCAACATGCACAAAATCGGCATTGTCCATGGCGACTTGACTACAAGCAACATGATGTTGCAGCCCCCAGCCAACCCACAAGATGATACTCCATTGCATGGAGAGCTGGTAATCATCGATCTGGGCCTTGCGAGTGGAAGCATATCAGACGAGGACCGGGCAGTAGATCTCTACGTTTTGGAGAGAGCATTTGGTAGCACGCACCCTCGAGCAGAATGTGTCTTTTCAGAGGTGCTTGACGCCTATGGCCAGACGTTCAAGCAAGCCAATATTGTGCTCAAGAAGTTAGAAGACGTGCGGATGAGAGGCCGCAAGCGAAGCATGCTCGGATAAACAAAAACAGAAAAGCCGTCTTGCAGCCAATTTCCCTACCATAGTGTCTAAACTCCGTGTATGTGATGCTCGCTGATTTGCAAAAAACCAAATGGACGAATGATGCCACCATATCCTCTCAAGAGTGGTTCCAGATCCAAACATACCACGACACCCCGTTGTCTTTCCTTTCTCCTCATATTCTCTTCCTTTTTTACGATCATGGCGGAATCTTCCACTATTGTCCCACCAGCTCCGCACCAGCAAAATAGCCTTTGTTCTCTATGACGCCTCGATCCTGTACGAAAGCTGTGTATCGCACAACCCATTCAGGAACAAGCTCTCCCGTAAGGCCGGTCCCGTTATTTCCGGGATCGGCGAGCAGGCCGGCGCCTCTTGGGCCGTGACTGAGGAGTTCTCGTAGAGTGCCGTGGGGAAGAATATCGGTACAGTCGCTGTGGACGTGCAATTCAACGCCTTCGTCTTCGGCTAGCTTTTTCAGCGGAGGTGGGACATCACAGCAGTTGCGTAGGTTGATCTGGTCAATAACAGGTCGGACACTTGTGCGCTTGATGAAAGCACGCAGTTTCTCACTGCCGAACTCAGCCACGGCAAGACGCTTCACGAGGCCTTGCTTGTGCAGGCTCTCAAATACCTTCCATGTCGCAAGCTCCTCCTCAAGGTTGCCCTGTTGAGCATTGGTCTTGTCTGCCTCCCACTCACATGTCCCTTCGAATGAAATACCGGGGAAAGACACAATCAATAGATCGATAGTCTGGATGCCGAGTTCTCTCCGGACTAAGCCAAGAGCCTCCTTTACATGTTGCTCTCGAGCAGCGACCGGCATCCCGGGGAGAACAAAGAACTTGACGGTAATTTCATACTGGCTGGGTTCCTCTTGTAGCCCCGCAGCGTTCCAGTTAATGCGAGGGACATACAGCGCATCACCCTGTTGCTCAGTCCAGAGTTCGGCAGCTGTGTGCTTGCCGTTGGGCGCATCGCCGTTCGTGAAGCCGTTGCTTCCATGCGCATCGATCGCGTAGTCGCGCTGAGCCTCAGCGATATTGTCACGCAGAGAATTGACGAGTTCGAGGTTGGATCTGTTGTTTCCAGGTTTGCGAATAATGGAGGGGCCGGCCAACATGACATTGCTACCGAGAGGGGTTTTGTAAGCATAGATCCGAGCAGAACTTAGACAAAAACATACGCCGTGGATAGAATAAGTCTGGTCATGGTGAAAATGTGTGATATAAACCCGGGAGAATAGTAGAGTATAGGGATTCACAGGTAAAAAGAGGAGAAGGTCGGAGGAGAATGGCTCGAGGACGATACTTTAGTATGGGAAGAGGGAAATTTTCGCCGTCGGGGTCTTCGAGGCGTAAACTCGGAGACGCCAGCAACCCGCAGATGGGAATGAAATAGTCTATCACAAGCTCGATTGCGTGGGGTAAATAGATAGCTTAGTAATGTTTATTTGTTGGACAAAATGTTAATAAGCGGCTTTCCGAGGGATATCGCTTGTATATATATTGTGTGTTTATTTATTAATGTTTGTCATGACTGCAGTATTACACTTCAACGCCCAACCATTAACACACATGAGAGTATGAAATGACTGCGAATGAGTAAGTTTGGTGGCTTTGAGTAACTACCAACAGTAAGTGCCCTGGACCTGACATCAGCCGGAATAGTCGCGTGCTTGACAGGAAGTGGCTAATCTATGACAAAGCGCTCCTAACTTAGGATATCTTTTAGAATAGAATCTCGCGTCGAGATGAGTCCGTGGCTTGATTCTAGAATCTGGGCCTTGTGGTTTAGATGGAGGGAAACTGAATCCTTACTGACTTGGGAACATGAATAATTTCCATGCCCATAACAGGATTAACATAGATATTTATAGCTTATAGATAGCAAGGCCAAGTTCCAATCCGGCTTATTGTGATTATTTCAATTCTGCAAATTCGGTCTTATAAGTAATTCATTGGGATAATGTTTTAATTGCAACCTAACTAGAAGAATTGGATGTCCGGATTTCCTATGCGGTAACCTTTCAGGCCAGTCAGTGCCGGAGTGTTTGGGCCTGACGCCTAGTGGATTGGCTGGAGCCAAGACCACTTTATCACCGTGGTAGGCTAACCGGAGCTCGCTCGTCACCAACCCGCCAAATCGCTTCCGTGTCCACCTTGAAGCCAGAATTGCATCCTCCGTCATCTCTCGAAACATTTCCCTGCCTTTGATTTCACGCCTCCAAGCAGGCTCGATAGATTACCATGGCGATCCAGTATGATTTTCCATGGCTTCTCGATCACTTCCGCCCGCTGACGAAGAGTTAATTCTGCAGATACCTCATTCTCCTATCCCGTCAGGGCAAAGTGGTGCGTTCAGTTACTCACCTGCTCAGCTCCAACAACACCACTGACTCGTCATGACAGCGCCTTGCTAAATGGTTCACGACGCTCTCTCCTAAAGACAAGGCCAAGATTGTAAAGGATGTATCCCAGCTTGTGCTCGCTCGTAGAACGCGCATGTGCAACTTTCTCGAGTATAAGGGTCAGTTTCCTTGAGCCCCTTTGTTTGGACGAGTGTAGGCTAACTCCCAAGGCAGATACTAAGATCGTCTACCGTCGATATGCTTCGCTCTTCTTCATTGCCGGCTGCTCGTCAGAAGATAACGAGCTGATCACCCTCGAAATCATTCACCGATACGTTGAGCAGATGGACAAGTATTACGGCAACGTTTGCGAGCTCGACATTATCTTCTCATTCACCAAGGCGTACTACATTCTCGACGAAATCCTCCTCGCGGGCGAGCTGCAGGAAACTAGCAAAAAGAATATTTTACGCTGCATCGGTCAGCAAGACTCCCTTGAAGATATGGAGGTAAGTCATGACCAGCTTGATAAACTTTGAAGTTTCGTGATAGCCCGGCAATCTATACCCATCTACCCAACATCGCCGCATGACAGCTGACGCCAATCTTCCAACAAGGTCGAGGATGAAGTTACAAAGATCATGTAAACCCTCTTCGAAGGCCTTTAATTGCTGCCCGGCATCAATTCTACCTCGCCCCACGAAACGTCGGACCGACCGGCCAACAGGCCAACAGGCCAACATCATAACAAACACTTTCATACAAGTTGCAGTATACTTACTGGTCGAGGATTGACTTTGGATCGATAGGCCGACGAACAAATAATAGGATCTCTCAAGGAGATAGGGGTTTTGTAAGGTGAAAGTCTCGGGCGGCTGAGCATCTCTTCGATGGGAAGAGAGGACACGCATGTTTACATCGTGGGAACCGGCGCAGATGGTGTTTTGGGAGTGTGGTCAATATGGCCTTGTTTTGTAGATCTTTGACGGTGGAAAACCACCTTCTTTCATATCAAGAGATGAGGCCCAAGGGGGGCGGTGTTGCGACAGCTGCGGCGGGCAGCGCAGAGGGACGTTACTCAGGCTCTGGGCTCTTCATGAGTCAAGCATCGAAGAAACAGTGAAGGGCGGCCAGCCTTGAACGCCGATGCCAGAGAACTGCAGCAATGATCATCACTAGACGTTGCATGCCACTGAAGACGCTCGAGCCTGGCACGTTTGAATCCCTCTCGCGCTCAACGAACCCGAAGTCAACCGCATTGCTCCGTCGCAACACCTCCACCCCGCAACCAGAATCAACAGAAAGCGATTGACTTCATTTGCCTATTATCCGGTTGTTGTTGTTTTTTTTTTTAATTCGAAACTGACGTTAGATCATGACTGAAAGATGGACCCGATCCTTTATTCAGATGTGATGGACCATGTCGGGATAACGCTCGACAGAAGCGCGTGGTTTCGGGGCAGAGTCTCATTCGCTGCCGTCGGTCAATCGTGGGGAGATGGCGCCCTATTGCAGCGCTCCAAACTTACACATCCAGATCTTCACTTGAACCGTCAGATCGTCATTGAAAACATGGGCGAATTGATTGGATTGTATGTAAGTTTACGCTGAACAACTAATCAATTAAGGGTCCTGAGTTCAGAGTCTTGTCTCATGAGAGCCAAGAAAACAAATCACGGGCCTGACAGGGGTTTCTTACAGTACCGAAAGCTGGCGTGATCCCCGGAGTCCTCAAGATTGGCCGGAACCGGGGCCGGGCTAGAGCTCAGCTCAGCACAGCCAGCCCAGATCATGGAAACTGAGCTGGTATTGAGACCCCGTGGATGGCCGCAGCATTAATCACACCAGTTCTGTGTGGGTTTTACATGTCTTTGTTGGACAACAAGCAGTGCGACGCAACTCAACAAACGCTACGGAGTACTACGTATGCAACCGAAAGACAAAAGCTACTGACGGGCCATCCGCTGACCTCAGACAGCGACAGGCCGACAGCCCATCCCGAAGCCGGCCAGCTCCATTCCATCTGTCCATTCAATTCAGTTGCCGCCCCCATCTGTCACTCATTTGCTGCTCTTGTGTATTCTTGGTCTTGATACGTGAAGTTTAACTTACTTGCTTATCCCGTTATTTGCTTATCTCACCATCAACCACTTCCCCCTTTCATCATCAGTTGAATCGACCAGGTACACCCGGCAATCTTCTGTCCAATCTTGAACGGTCCCTGCACCCGGTACATCCTTTATCTTTCGTCAGCACCATTGAATCGGATTCGCTCCAATCTCCTTTTTATCTCCGATCTTATTTGAGATTCACAGGGTCCTCCCGGCTGCTTCGCTTCGTCTCGCCTCGCATTACAGACCATCAACAGCACTTACTGAGTAGCCGCGTTTTAAGTTCCTGACCACGACCCCTCCCGAACCGCAGCAGGCTCCGGCGATCTTCAACCCCCGACTTCCTTCCTTGTCTTCATCCACATCCACTATCAGTCACCCTCACCCTTAATCCCCTTTCTTTTCAAACAACAACGCCCACTATCGTCGCTTGTTTTGTCCATCGCGAGCGGTATTGATAGTATATTTTACGACTTCAACCCTCACAAGCCTGTCGTATTTCTCTCCGTATCGCGACAACTGTCACCTTCCGACTGCGGCCCACCAAAACTCCACGCTGACGCAATCTGTTCCCTTGACTGCTCACTCAATCAGTCAGTCGCATCACGCATTTACCGTTCAGCGCATCACCACCACGACGTTTCCATTGCAATCCCACAATCATAACGCTTCTCAACCTTCAAGATGAAGGTAGGCGACTTCTTGAGCCTGCGACGATTACTCGCTTCCACCGCATGCTAACTCGCGCGTCACAGTATCTACCGGTACAAGACTTCGAAGCGGTGACGAGTGCACTCAACTTCAACACACCCGACTGTAATGTCACCGGCGGATGCGATCTCTACACAACCAAATCGACAGGTTCCGATAAGAAACTTTACAAAAATATCGACAACGACCTCAACTCCCAACATGAGGCTCTACTCAAGCTAGGCGCAAGCCTCTCACCACCTGAGCGTGCGCACATGCTGGCCACATCACCGAGCATGCAACTGTTTTCACACTCAAGTGCTTTCGGTCCCTTGTCCGAACTCTCAAGTCGCAAGACTTTTGCATACCTTATCGCGACGCTGAATGCGAGTCACCCACACTACGACTTCTCCCACGTTCTTCGACCCAACGATTTTAAGCGGGAACGAAACCTTCGCCGCGTTATGGTAAACCTCGATTCTATTCTCCAGAACGTTAGGCCAAACTTTGAACCTAAATCTCTTGGATCTTCCTTGGGCAGCGAGACAACTTCTATTTGGGGCCCCCAATGTTGGTCACTGATCGACAAGGAAATGCACCTCAACGAATGCACGATATTCAGCTACCATCCCGACAACGACCCTTTTGAAGAAGACGAGAGTGCAATTTGGGCTTCCCATTACTTCTTCTTCAATCGAGCCTTAAAGCGAGTTGCATACCTTTATGTCCGCGTGGTACCAGTCATTTCATCACACAGCCCAACTCTTCGACCCACAAATCTTGCAAGGAACCACAGCAACCAGCAAGAAATCGAATCAGCTGGTGCACAGAAGCGCGCCAACTACTGGCTTGGTGACCAAGATGCTGAGCTGGTGCCGTTTACCGAAGATGACGAAGAGCTCATCGACGATGGTCTCTATTGGAACCGTGGAGAAGATGGGGATCTCGTTGCCTATTCCGACGAGGAGTTTGACGATGATATCGATGACATGGATATGCTTGATAGCAGTCCTGACAGATTCATGAGCGAAGATATTGCAGGTCGGATGGAGATTTAGAGCCAGCTTCATCCCAGCAACGATGCGGGACTACCTGCTTGAAACTTGGTTCTCGCTTCTCAACCAATTATTGGTCACAAACCTTTCGAAATTACTTTCGCACTATTTCAACATTCAACACTATCCTAATTTCCACTAGGGTTCACTCGATCCCAACGAATCGAGACGGAAAATGCTGAGCAGCATACGACTATTGCTCCTCTTCTGTGTTTATGGACGTTCCCGCATCAAGGTTTTTTCTTTCTTTTTCCTTTCTTTCGATATGTCATTTCCTTTGTATGAAAGCGTGAGGCCCGGTTAGGCTTCTGGTCGGTGAGAGCGGCTAAGATTCCGCGACATGAGGCGTTTCCGGGGTCCGCTCTTCAATCTGCTGTCTTCCTGGAGACGATTGCAGGTTCTATTGCTTTATTGCTGATTGTTTACTTTTCGATGACACTGTTTTTCAATATCCTACGTGTTGGGTTTGGCCTGATTGCTTTGATTTAAATAACCGCCTGACATGGCTATGCCTGGGTGTATCATGAGAGACTCTTAATGGCTAAGGTCTCGGCTGGAATGGTGTGAGAGTATGCTAGGCGCTGGGGGCATGGGTTTACGGATGGGGCGAACGAATTGACCTTACGGTGACGAAGTACATGATGGGCAGGGCATGTGATGGGCTAGTCAGGCTGGTGCTTGCTTTGATACAATACTTCAAATTCATGATTTTGAGTTCTCCGTTACTTCGATCCTTGGTTGTTAATGACTACCAGTATGAGCTATATTACCTAGTGGTGGCCCAGCGATACCCAGTCGTGACACCATCAAACGTTGTAGTGAAGCCGCCTAGTGGAGTCGTACCTATGTTGAGGAAAGTAGCAATATCGAAACAAAGTATTAAGTCGATAGAAAGACCGTGAGCTTTGAACGGGTAGTGCTGGAAGTTGTGATTTGATAGGAAATGAAGAACATGCTCTGAACGCAAAAAAGCGAGACTGATATCACGATGAAATCTGCCGTGAGTATGGGTAATGCAAAGATAAGAGAAAGTATCCGCTCTCCACCTAGTGAACAAGTCAATATCTAGGTGGTAACTTGAGAAAGTGAGAACAGTGAGCAGTTCGTTTGACCCCCCATGCCCTGTTGAAAATTGAAACATGTCCTTCTTTTTTGCCAAGTTCAAAATAAGAATAAGAATATCTGTATCTGTACTCCGTATACGTACAGTTCGTCAAGCGCAACGGGTTCATTGCTTATCTCTTATCGTCATTGTTAGCATTGCATGATTGGCCAATCATACCGCCCAAAACTTATTCTTCGCGGGGCCTGGTCGACTCTCCCAAATTTTTTCTTATCGAGTCTCATCTCGTCTTCAGCTTCAACTTCAACTTCAACTTTACTGAAGTCATCACAAATCACGACAATCGCACAGCGCTACTCTCATCGCACAGCCTTGCGCAGTCCAAAAGCAGTGCAAATCAGCTCTGCTTGATCAGCTCACATCAGAGCATGGCCGTCCAGACGTCGCCATCGCTCACCTCTACCTCACATACATTGACTGCCGCGCCGCCCGCAATGTCTGCTCCCGGTTCTCTCCCAAATAGCCATGTCTTGGCTCTTCTCGAAAGCCTCGCCGACGGCAAACGCCATTCGTTTCTTCAACCAACCGCTTCGATCCCTACCGATTCTCTTAACCTCGTCAAGCACACCCTCGAGGGCTTTGCCTCGCAAGTCGGCGATGAGCAGCAAGAGAGATTAAAGGAAAACCGCAAGCGCAAGAGAGGCGCTGTCGGAAGCGAGGATGTTCTGAAAATGCGCAAGGTATACATTGATGGATTCGAGACAGGGCAGGTTTGGCAGCAGGCCAAGAGAATCATTGGTGGTGTCTTGAAGTACTCTGAAGAGACTCTTGCTGAGCTGGAGGAGCGTAAGGAGATCGCCACAAACGGCGCTGGCGCAGCAGGCTCCAAGATGCTCGAATTTGGAGAGGATGGCTTCGAGGTGGATTCCGATGACGAGGGTGAGGATGAGAGCGACCAAGATATGTCTGGAGAGGAGGATGAAGAACAAATATCAGCAGATGAAGCACTCGAGAATGGACTAGAGGATGACTGGGAAGACGATGAAGCAGAGGAGGCTGAGGAAGGCAGAGACGATTACCAACAAGATGATGAGGAAGAGGATCAAGAAGATGGACCAGTCGAGGAGTATGAGGAAGATCCCGATGGTCTCAATGATGGCTTCTTCTCTCTTGACGACTTCAACCGACAATCGCAATATTTCGAGGAACAGGATGCAAAGGGAGACCCCTACACAGATCAAGCGAGCGATGATGAGGAAATCAACTGGGACGCCGATCCAATGGCTCCTCCCAAGGCAGACTCAAAGTCCAAAAAGACTGCCCAAGACCCCGCTTCAGACGACGAAGATGATGATGAGGACGATGGTCCTACGTTCGGCAACATGGCTCTCGATGCACCAGAAGGCGACAGCGAGGATGAGGCTATGGAGGATGAGGACGTTGACGATGAGGCCAACGACATGAATGCAAACGAGGTCTACTACAAGGACTTCTTTGCGCCGCCGGCCAAGAAATTCAAGGGTGACAGGCCCAGAAAGTCTGTTAAGTTCCAGCCCCAGAAGCCAAATGACGAGGACGTTGAGAGGGCCATGGCAGATGTTCGAAGGGATCTCTTTGACGATGAGTCAGAACAAGAAGACTCCGACGATGCCCTCTCCGATGTCTCTGCTGGAGACCCCAAGTCACGACGCTCAGCTCACGAGCGGAGACAAGCCAAGCTTGCTGAGGAAATCCGCCAGCTAGAGGCCGCCTCCGTTGCCAAGCGAGAGTGGACTCTCTCAGGTGAAGCCACTGCTGTTGATCGACCTACGAACTCGCTACTCGAGCAGGATCTTGACTTTGAGCATGTTGGCAAGCCTGTGCCTGTCATCACCCCCGAGATCAGCGAGAGCATCGAGGATCTCATTAAGCGCCGTATTCTCGCCCAGGAATTCGACGAAGTCATCAAGCGCCGACCCGATACAGAGGGTGCGGCTGCAGGTACACGCCGAGGACTCGTCGAACTCGAGGACACCAAGGCTACAAAGGGCCTGGCAGAGATCTACGAGGAAGAGCACGTCAAGAACACAAACCCGGATACTTACGTCAACCAGTCGGACGAGAAACTCCAGCGCGAGGAGAAGGAGGTCGAGGCAATGTGGAAGGACGTCTGCGCTCGCCTCGACTCCCTCAGCTCATGGCATTACAAGCCCAAGCCCACAGCCCCCTCACTATCTGTTGTCGCCGATGTCGCCACCATCGCGATGGAGGACGCTCAGCCCACAACAGCCCAGGGTGTCGCCGGCGAGAGCAGCCGCATGGCTCCCCAAGAAATCTACAAGGCCGGAGCCACCGAGAACGCTGCTCAGGGCGAGGTCGTCACCAAGGCCGGTCTGCCCGTGGCGCGCCAGGAGATGACGCGCGAGGACAAGTCTCGCCGCCGTCGTCGCGAGAAGGAGCGCGTGCGCAAGGCGGGCGGTGTCGACGGCGACAAGGTCATCAGCAAGCGGGCCAAGATGCAGCGCGACACCATTGCCGACCTCAAAAAGGGCGGTGTCAAGGTCATCAACCGCAAGGGAGAGATCACCGACGTGGACGGCAAGAAGGCAAAGACTGTCAAACTTGCTTCGAGCGGCAATTACAAGCTGTAGTAGTAGCGCCTGGGGAGGGAGAGGATATTGGAGAGGAAGGGACATTGTTTCTTTTTGCTGTTTGGGTTGGGCATAGGGTGTCAAAAGTAACGAAGGGGTGTTTGCATGGCTTGCGAGCGATTCTTAGGAGAAACGCACTTTTCATGTTTGATGCATGTCAATCTGGGGTTTCCCATCTCTCTTATGGTGATTTATGTATATGATGCAGTTCCTGTCTTCACTCATCAATTATGCACCGCTCCTTTCAAAATATTGTTCCATTATGTCATATCAAAGCCCCTTAATAATCGTACATCAACCGTTGTTGTTTTACACCTGTGCCACATACTCAGAGTATCTTTTAGCAGCTTTGCAGTTCCGCCCTTTCTTTCCCTTCCTGGAATAATCCATCGCCTGATCGTCTTGCGAGATCATAATACTCCCAACGCCATGTTTTTCCCACTGTGTGGTCGCCTGTGTGGTCGTAGTCAATGGTACAACTGACTGCTTTTCCTAAGCATCGACCTTGGCCTTCTTGGCCTCGGTGTCCTCAACTGATTCCTCAGCCTTTCGCTTGCCATTGGATTCAGTGTCGGATCCCGCGGTAGATTCGTCCTTGTTCTTCTTGCGGACCAGTCCGCTGAGGTCGGTGGCGGTCTTCTTGGCCTCGTCCACCCGAGCCTTTGTCTCAGCAGCAGACTCGCCGATGGCAGCACCAAGAATACCGCCAATGGGTCCAGCGTCAGCACCCAGGATATCCTTGGCGTCAATCGGATCGTTGCGCAGGTCAACAAGCTAATAAGAAAAGTCAGCAGAGAAAAACACACACAAATATTCTAACAGGATCAAGAAGCGTGAGAACTTACCCGTTGCTCCATGTCGCCGATGAGTTCCTTCATCTCTTGGATAGACTTTCGCGCCAGTTCGTTATCCTCAGGAGAGGCCATGGTAGCCAGCTCGACCTCCTTGTTCTGAAGCTTAAGCTTAGAGCTCTTGATGGCTAGCTCCATCTCCTTTACAGCCTCGTCGCGCAGATCCTGGTCCATGTCTTCACGCTTGGCATTCGCGCCATCATCACCAGCTGTAGTCACGGAAGCAAATTCCAGAGCCAGTGAGAGCTTGAAATGGGCCTCAGCGATAATCTCCGACTCCTCGGGGTATAACTCCATCTTAAACTTGAGCGAGGTTCGGCCATCCTCAATGGCATTGGGGTATCTGCATGGGTGTTAGGGACATGACAAGGCTAGGATGAATTCGGATAATGCGCGTACCGTTCGTTCTCAAGAGAGATCTCAGAGAGGGCATCGTGAGTGTCAGCAAGACGCTCCTTTACGTGCCGAATGGTAGGCGAATCCTCAGCAGCCTCCTTGCCCTTGCCACTCTCTTCCGACTGCTCGTTTTCAAGTGCCTCAAGACGCTTCATGTAACACACTCGGGCGAGGTCCAGAATTTCAAATGCGGTGGCCAGATCATCGTCTTCCTCCTCGTCCTCTTCGCCTTCAGCATTCTAATAGTATTGTCAGCACATGTCATGAAAAATCACGGCTGCAGAGAAGCTCTTACCTCCTCCTCATCCGACTCATCGAAGTTCTCGTCACCAGTGAACTGGAAAAGGGGCTTCTTATCTCCCTTGATATCCTCTGTCTTCTTCTCTCCTTCCTTTTGCTCGGCGACAATGCCGACACCTTCCTGTGTCACCTTCTCGGCCTCGGTTTGGACAGGCTTCTTTGCCTTGCCTTCTGTGCTCTTCTTCTTCTCGGAAACGGCAGGACCTCCAAGAACATCGCTCTTGCTTTGACCAACCTTGAAAAGACTGCGGCCATAGTGGAAAAGGATTTCAGCATTTTCGGGTGCTGTCTCGCCATTGATCTCAGCTTGAAGAATGCTGGCTCTGGAGAACACCTCGGCAGCCTCTTCGTAGTTCCTGTGAGCGTACAAAGCAGCGCCCTTTGCGGACAAGTCGGCAAGAGTGACTTTCTTAGAGTTGGGGTCTTGGTCGTTCGCGATCAGGTAATCGGTGTTAGGGGTGTCAACGTTAGGAGTACCAACGGCGGGGGTTATGGTAGCAGACTCTAGCTGCTCAGTAACTTTGGCGGCACCATCAGCGGGAGCAAGAGTGTCTTCAGCTGAGTTCTCCGTAGCCTGGACTTCAGGCTCATTGTTGGCCATGACTGTCTCTCCGACGACGGGCGCGGTCTGCTCTGTAGCGTCGGACATTGCGACTTGAGTTGGATGTGGTATAGATGAGGATATAAAGCCAATTGAACAAAGAAGTTGAGAGCGAATAGAGCTTCGTAAATCGCAGGATGGATGATGAAATTGGTGGTTGTTGTGAGATGAATGAAAATAATTGAAAGATGCGATTTCAGCTTCAGGTGGAGGAGGGTTTGCGACAATCAAAAGAGACCAACCCAGCAACGGTGGTAAGTTATGGAAGGTATGACGCGCCATGGTGCTGCTGAGCGACTGACCAGGGCGCGTTTAATTGGTCAATTTATGGGCAACGGTTGGAGCTATGTGGGGGAGCTCCAAGCTCCTGCTTTAGTTGTCTGAGCTAAACTAGCTGAGCTGTAAGTTACCATTTTTCTTTGAATCATGTGATTATGTATGTATGTATGTATGTATGTATGTATGTATGTATATTCAATGTATGACAATAACCTCACTATATCGTTCGCGACACTATTCTAGAGACAGGTCTGTCCAGTTCCTGTCAGTAGGGAACGCAGAGGAGATACTTTGAGATATATCGTCTTTGACTGGGGTAGGTAGGCTTTCATGGTATGAGCATGTTCGACTGACACTACCCTGCAGGCGGCAGTGTTGAGATATTATTTTAACGAGCAGGCTATAATACGTACTCACCTAAAAACTATGGGTTAGCAATACTATTATGAATAGGTATAAATAGGGATGTAGTGTCCTACTGTAATTATGGCACTTGCTAGGGTCATTTCCAAGGTGGACGGGCATAGAGAAGTGCAAGTGGAATAAATCACGAACAAATAGACTAAACACTGAGGCACAAACATAGCCATAGGGAGTTTAGTACCAAATGTGCCGGCTCAACCTACGAAAGGCTGTCAATACCATGAACTTGACTCAACACCGTATTCAATGTTGTGATTCCTCCCAAGTGTTCAAACTCGGGCAAACTTGATGGTATAGCGCACCTGATTTGGCGCGTTGCATCGTGGGATATTGGCGCGAGCTGAGCGCGAGGTCATGTGCTTTAGTTTCAACAGCCAAAGCAACTATCGGCTCAAGAGCGAGCTATAGTCAAGTAACGGCAGTATCTGACGACATCGTGTTTGATCAATGCCTTTTAAGAGTACCAAAAAGAAAAAACCCTCATAAAAAAAACTCTTGAAAAAGGCATTTGGATTATTGCAGATTTCGATAGCCGAGAACGTTAAGTTTGGACCAAGAGGCATGACCCTCGAGATGGAAAAAGGCAAAACTCTAACACGAGAAGAAATACCCACATCACTGGAAAACTCAGCTACAGAACGATGCGAAGAGTTTGCGCATGTATCGCTGGTAGAGTTAGGAATTTTACATGTGAATCGACTTTCACAAGGAAGCTATTAGCCAGATAAGCTGATGTGAAATACCAGTCCATAATTTTCCTCGAACCAAAATCTTATACACAAGTACTACTCTGTACTCTACAGGCAAAACTCCCTGTGGGCCTTGTCTCAAGCACGACAGAGCATATCACATCGTATCATCAAGCACAATCCTTACTGTTCAGCCGCGGCTGTCTCTTCTTCTACCCACTTTTTGAGTTCTGGAGCGTCAAGAGACGTTCGACAAGGCCGATGCGATTGGTGGTAAGACTGCCGTGTAAGCGCACAGCTCTGTTTCGTATCATGAAGCGGGAAAGACGAAAAAAGAAAGCAAGTTGAATCCCACTGGCAAAAACAAGTGGTAGTGTGGGATGTTTTACTCGGTTCATTGGTACCGAAGGTAACATGATCTGTTTTATGGTCTTGGAAGTGTGTGTGTGACTCGGTAGATCGGATTGGTCTGCATATCGAAGATAAGATTGGTGATGCTTCTACTCAACTTCCGAGCCACAAACTTCCTTATCGTGCGCAGTAAAGTTCACAACCACAATCTACGATACTGTTCAAAGTTCCTAACGGTGGAAAAATACCCCCCCGTCCCCCAAAAAAGGCAATTGACTTTTCCGGTAAAACTGTCGCCAACAGTCTGACCAACAACATATAGTTCGATGCCAAGTAAAGCCAAGTCTTGTTTGTCACTCCCCTGTTACTTATTGGACGGAACTCATTGACGAAACGACCCCGTATGTGCGTATGTGCGAGCCCAGCAAAGCAGATCGTAAGGATTACCCCGAAGAGTATTGAGTTCGTCAAGATTACCCTGAAAAGAACCGAGTTTATTGCTGTTCAGTGTCTCGCTAAGACAAGAGAGAATTTGGCGACGCCTCATTCGTGGACTAACTGAGTGGGAAAAGGCCGTTGGAAGGGGCATGCTTCAGAAGTTCAGCCTGGGCCAAAAGAATATGGGGCGGAAGGACCCTACAGATTTCAGAATGACGAAACACGATGGGGTAACGACTTTATTATGGCAGGTAATGTATCTGTAACAGACACTGCCCCCCGGAAAGATAGAGTTCCGATACTGAGATCGTTATAGCTGGAGACGAGAAAGACGTCGGTTCGATGTTTTGTTATATGTAGGTTGGCAAGAAACATGCATATACTACTGTGCGCAATACGACATTAGTATACGTATTCTCAACAGCCGGCAGAACAACGTTGATCCTGACCACGGAGGAATATGTAGACATGGAATATTGGCTGTTAGTGATAAACGCATGAACCGCTAACAAACACCATCGACCAACAAAAAGCAACGCGGTGCTTTGACCAAATCGGGTACTCTCTACCTCAGCCTCGTTGCCGAGCATTGCTCGGAATACGCGTACTGCCTATAGTCGAGTACGAGGTTAAGAAGATCATACAAATTACAAAACTTTGGGGAACGTAACACACTACGGAAATTGCCATCTGAGACGAATACGTAACGCAACGTCAGACGAAATTCAGCTCTTTCTCACTCTCCCGAAAACCTCTCCCATCCATAGCTACCAATAACCTTTTCTATCCACTGCTTGAGATATACGTTATCCACAGAGGGGGAACGTAGCACCGGAGTAACCGGCAGCATCTACGTCCGTCCATTGACTGGTCGTTCCAAGTTCCAACAAGCAGCTGCCGAAACATGGGTTGTAGCGAAACGAAGATCCCACGATAGCACAAGTCTACAAGACAGAGAATGTCACGCCAGACTCGTGAGTCTAAGCAAACAAAGGGGACAAATATTAAACAAACAAACCAGGATTGGATATTAAGTTGTAATGCGCGCCTTGATATTGAGAGAACGTTACTTCGAATGCAACCTGTTCCCCTTAACTAAGGCTTGGATGGCATTATCGTCCTGAGAGTATCGCATGGCCTTGAAACAAAAAGTCACAAGTGCAATAACAGGGAGGGGGCCGAAACAACCGCGAAAAGGCTCGAGCCGAACTGTTAAGTTAAAGCATGCAAGGCGAACAACTGCGGGGATAGTTCACTACGATTGGCGGATAATTCAACATGTACTGTTTCCGTGTATTAAGAACCATGGAGAATAATAAGTCCAGAGCTTCGACCCTCCCCCACCCCAATCCCATCCCATGATTCCCATCCTCCTCAACTAACATGCCGCCTGTTGTTTGGTCTATTTGCCATATTGAAGTGGCGTTTGACTCTCTAATCAGCAACACTGTACCTTCAATGTGAGAAGAGGAAAAAGTACATATCGTCAAAAGGACATGCCATGTCGTTCATGGACCTGGAACCCCCAAATAATCCGTCCACTGCATCATAGTATCGCTAGTGTCGGTTTTGGGGACCCAGGGTCGGCCGCTATCATGGCATGGAATGCTCAGTTATTTTGCATCTTGATATACTGTGAGTTCAGTAAACTAGGTAATAGTGATAGGCAGTTTTAGCTTGTTGTTGATCGGGAAAAAGATGTGATGACCGAAACAACACCCCAATTCTTAAGGGTAACCCCCACGGTGAGTACCCAGCATTAATTGCGTTGAGATATTATATCGTTCCTTGGGGAGTCGATATGTGTAGTCCTAAGTCAAATCTTATATCCCAGATCGGCACGAAATAGTCTCAACATTTAACTAAATATCCATATAACACAAGTGAGATAAGACTGATACTGTAAACTTAGACTGTAGAAACTCTTGGCTCCAGTACCAAAACTCGGGTTGACAAAGACCCTCGCCTGGTGGTGGAATTATTACGTCGCCTACCTCCGTACGCCGTTCGCTCTTTGTTTCTCCCCTTCCACCAACGACAAGGAGTCGTGGAGACTCCACATCCCGGTCTCAAGCTCTGAAGGCCAGTGCTATCTTGACTGACTGATTTGATTGAGTTGCTCTGGGGCTGGTTTTGCACTTCGTCAGCTCCATATTATCGTCAGGGATCACTCAAACATCTCATCCCAATCCCAGTCCGACCATCGGTCAAATATTCATCGCTTGGCACCTTTAGCGACTTTTTTTTTTTGCTGGGTCCTGGATCCTGTCTTGTTCGTGTCTTGCTTGAGTCGATCGTCTCTTTTTTATGTCGCTTTGTCCTCTGCTGCGCTGCGCTGCGCCTTATTATCAGGTTATCCCCGAGAGAAGCAATTCTTCTTTTTAGGTATAGACCTTTCCTTCCTTCCTTTCTTCCTGCCTCCTTCTCCTCCTCCTCCTCCTCCTCCAAAAAGGTCGCACATTCCCACCTCGTTCTTTCTCTTTCACTTATCCGACCTTGGTTTTACCCCATACTTCAGAACCAATCTCCACAGGGGTCCCATCTCACTACGCACCACTCACTGCCACTGTCACTGTGACCAACGACCACCACTACGAAATCTGATTTGTTCCCGTATGAATCAGTCCTAATATCCAATCTAGAGATCACTATTGCCTAAATTGAATCTAGAACGGCAACACCGACGGCAATTGAGAACCGGAAACCCCCACGCGACTTCCATATTTATTAATATTCCAGCCTTCCCACCTTGCGACAGCCTCGAATTACTTGCGACGAATACGAAACACCATCGCGCAACGACCAAATATTCATCCGCATGCTGAAACCGATTCCGGATATCCGATAGCAAGAAGGAAAAGGCAAAAAAAAGGGAACGAAATCAACCGACGCATCGAAATTGCTTACTCTGAATGGTGGTATAGATTGGCTTGGTGAAGGACACTGGGGAATAGCTTCAGCGCATCGTGCGCACCGAGAACGGATAAAGAGGTGGGACACATCTATCGCATCGACAAACAACTCACAAAATGGCCGCTGTTCAATCGATGATAGCGGAATCGCTTCCCGTCCCGACGCCGTCCATTGCCTTGAATGGCTCTACTGATCCTTCCGCTATGCACATCGACCCCGCGAGTTCGAGCCCAGCAATGGTCAACGAGAGTACTTTTGGAAGCACGTTAGCAAGGGGAGACACCAGAATTGTTACTATCGTTTTTGGACCAGGGCAGGAGCAGATCGTCTCCGTCTTCGCAGAAGTGCTGGGAACACCCTGTATGATACGGAATGGTTTCGACAAGGTATCAATCGAGGATTCTGGGTTCGTTGTGGGAGTAGCAGCAAGCGAGGCGAGGGGCGATGTTGCTGCGCGAAATCAGAATCTCGTTGTTGCCATAAATACTCACTGCGTGAATCTAGGGATGCCCCCCGACATCCATCTCTCTGCTCAGTGCGACTACGAATTCTTGTATACCGATTCGCCATACTTACGTCGCGACCTGGCCAGGTTTATCTCGTTTACTCTAGGCCAGATCAACCATCATGATGCTCTCATGGCAAAGCCAAGAACATACTTTATTTCCACCACCTTCCCTGACGTTCACGCCGCTCTGCCTAATATCGATATTCTTACCGTCGGCGCCGATGCGGTTGAGATCCGAGTCGATTTGCTACGGGAACCCCTTGGCGACGGAAGCTATTCAGAAGTCCCTAGCCTCAGCTATGTCGGCGAACAGGTCATGCTTCTTCGTCAACGAACGGAACTCCCCATCATCTTCACAACACGATGTGTAAGAGAAAATGGAAGGTTCCCCATGGACAGACCTGAACTATACTACGAGTACCTCTACCGTGCGATCCAGTGGGGTGTGGAATACGTCGACGTAGAACTTTGGCTTCCTGAAGAGATCCGAAAGAAGTTGTACGAGCAGCGTGGCAACTCACGCATCATGTCAGCGTTCCATGACTTCTCAGGATCCTTCAGATGGCCGTCGGCGTATGCTCAGGAGGTGTTTCAACGGTCTATTCCATACGCCGATATTATCAAGATGATCGCCATAATCAATGAACACAACGAGAACTTCGAGCTCGAGTATTTCCGTTCCAAGATGCGTGCCGAGTACCCTAATGCGCCACCCTTTTCTGCCGTCAATATGGGCGAGGTTGGTCAGTTCTCAAGAACTCTGAACCCCGTCTTCACGCCTATCACTCACCCACTTCTCCCTCTCATCGCTGCTCCTGGTCAGTTGAGCGCGGCTGAGATTAATGGCGCCCTGTCTCTTCTAGGCCAACTACCAAGAAAGCGCATCTATGGAATCAACAGTACATCATGTCGAAATACCACGCCACAGGCCCCCTTCTATGAGAAGTGTATCAACGAACTAGGTCTTCCCCATCAGTTCGCCACTGTCGAGAGACACCCAAATAACCCAAGAAGTATCGAAGCATGGTGCAACCAGAAGCATTTCGGAGGCGCCTATCTTAACCCAGGCCTACCACATCACACATTGACCAAGACCAGCCCCTTCTTCGCCGGATTAAATGGAGGTAACGGACCAATTCTGACAGAGGCCGCCCGTGTTATTGGAGTTGTAGATACCATCGTGGTTCAATCTGGCACGTCATCCAGGTCATCCTCCCCCGGTTCCATGCCGTCAAGTCCTCGCCACAGGCAGACTGACTCCGTCGAATCCAACAGCCAAGCTGGCCTGGGATCCGCGACTTCTCTTGTCTTTGACAACGCTGGTTGGAAGGGAATACTTAGTACACTTACACGCGATCTGGCACCCTCTGCCTATTCCGGCCGCTCGGCTGTTGTGATGGCCTCTTCTCCGGACGATGCAGCCCCTGTCTTCTTTGCCATGAGAGCCCTCCAAATCTCCAAGATTTATACGGTCGGCTTCCGTACACCTACCGCCCTCGCTCGAAACGCACCTCCGATCGAACCGTTCATTAGTCTCGAGAGCCTTCAGCGTGCCCGATCGGTGGAGGACGACAGCGCGCCATTTGCCATCGTGTCAGCTCTTGGTCCAGAAAAGAGTCACCTAGTCGGCATGTTGCTAAGGGCATTTGGAGGTGTCGGACCTAGGGGGATAACGAACACGAAGAAAGTCTTCCTCGATCTAGCTGATGGGGCTGTAAGGAAGAGTTCTGATCCAGGGGTGATCGCTGAGAAGAACGGGTTTGCCGCCTACGGAGCTGACGATGTTGCTGCTTTCACAACAGTGGAAAGCCTGCGACTGCTGGTTGGGCAGAATGTGCCCTATAGCTTTGTCCGACTCGCAAGTGGAAGTCATCGCTATGGAGTATGAAAGGAGTTGAACGAGTCTTACAAAGAACATCAACAACACAACTGCCAGCGACAAGCATTGTACTTGGACACTGGAAAAGGAGAACAATCAAACCAACTACAAAGATAGACCATCTACTATCGGGGGTTATCCGACACTGGAATACCGCCGACAGAATAGGTGGAAGATCCGTAGCGCCCCCCAGTCTAGGGGTAGATGCCAAAGGTATCCACGAGGCCGCCACAAACGGTCAAACCGGGTGAGAAACAGGGACGGTCCCCGGTATAGACGCTTCAAAGGTTCCTGACGCCGAGCGCCTACTACCATTGACACCTCCTGGGTATTCCCTGTGGTTCTTTGCCAACAAAGAGACTCTTGGCGACGTCAGGCTTATCGCTGCATGGCTTTGTGCCAGAAGGACCCAGGATTAGCCTAGTCTCGCTGGCTTTTTCCTGAGAGAAAAAGTCACCAAGTTACGTTGCGGCGGATGTCGATCTGGTGTGCAGAAGACCCCTGTGAAGAGGAGCAGGGGCACTATGGGGAGTGGGCTAGTTATTGTAACGGCTGCGGTAACCGTTTTGAGGACCACCGGCCTCCACACTCATAGATAGAACCGCGCAGGTTCATTTTCCTCCTTATGAACCTTCTGGATTTGTGGCGCCCGGTTTACAGTGGACTATAAGCATCTAAGTATAGACAGGCCCTTGCCAGATAGATTGCAATATGTAGATTGTGGTTGTATACGAGAACCATTGGGTTGGAAATCACCTACCTATATGTCAGTCAATTATTACATAGACTTCCGGTCACTGAAGCCCATTTTGATGACGAGATCCGAACCGTTTTGACTCCACCGTTGACGCTGTTATCTGCTCATTTGAGCATATCTCTACTCTGCCGTAGAGAGTCTGAAGATCCTCGTCATTGTGTCGGCCATGTTCTTGGCAAGGTGCGTTTGTACAAGCAAAGCAACCCTCTCTCCATCGGTCTGTTTGGGCACCCTGATCTTCCGTATGCGAGATCATCATTGACTCAGCATATGGCAATAACATTTGTGTGGTATATCCTGGCAAGATCCTCGTGAGTCCATGTCAATGACCTTCTGTTAATGACTGCCCAGGCTCTGAGTAGAACGAGTTTAGATGCGGTGTGTGATTCAGGGCATCTGGTTGGGGCGGGTTTACCCTGGCCCATGACTGTGGTTACTTACCTCCTTGTCGATGCCGGTACATAAATACAGTATCTGAATGCTTTCGACTCCTCAAACTGTGTAAGACAGGAATCGCATTGCTCGCCTTTAGGCAATAAATGGCAAATATGGCTTTGTCAAGGGGGGGAAACCATGTTCTCGACCGTTGATATAATATAAGGCAAGGTATAATATGACAATAGTGACATCCACAGCTCAAACATTTTACTTCCATTCGGAAGATAAAGGATAACCGGTCGCAAACAAGGGCCAAAGAAATACTGATCTACCTACTCGAGGATATCCTCCGATCTGTACAGAGCTGGACTATAGCCCCAATTAGGAACCGAGATGTTACTTCTGTGAAGATTGACCAGCTCCAGATGGCAAAGAGAAGCTGAAACCTGCTTACACGAAGCGACCGAGCATTTAATAATGACCACGACTTGATAAAGCGAATTTCTTGCCTCTGGAAGAAATATTTTGAGGCGGCAATCACTAGGTAAAAACTTACGCATGGTCTGGCCCTGTAGCAGGAAGTAGTGGTGCATGTAAAGCTCAGGTGGATGACTTGCAGTTTATCGAACTGCACTCGTATGTGTGCAGAAGGAATGAGAGATGGGATGGACGAAACAACACCATGCTTTCCTGGGGTTGCGTGTTCGAGTTGGGATGATGAGAGGACCTTTGCAGGTGCCTCGACAGGGGCTCCAGCCGAACTGTGATACTTCACGCGTGGCAAACACTAGGGACTGAGCTTTGTTCGCCACATATGACCATGGCAGTGGACATGTCCCTCTAATTTAGACCACAGTTACTCTTGCTGCAGGCGCCTATGGATGGGAAAGGTGCTAATGCTGAACCGAGGGGCATCCGGACAACAAACCCGCATATGTTTTGCACTTTGCAAGAGGGGGACAACTCCGCAATGAGACTCGGCGAAACGCCGCAAAAAGAAAACAAAAGTTAAAGTGTGTCAGGCCAAGCCTAAAGGCACAAAGGCCCGGTTTCCTAAGAGGACTATCGACATCCAGGTGGAAATCAGCAATTGGACCAAACGGCCAAGATCAAATTAAGGTGATTCAAGGGGCGAGTGGGGATGTGATGAAAACGATATGGCACATACATACATCCAAGGCACGAATGCAAGTGTAAGCGCCCAAGGGAAAAAAGGTAAATCGCAGTATATGCAGCCGTAGTTGTTGACCTCTTGGTGAGTAACTTATCGGTTCACTTATCTTTCACGTCTCTTAGACAGGGCTGGTGACGAATCAAGTCATGCCTGCCTGCCCCTGATTGGAATTTTCTTGGCAAGGAGCAGTTCTTTTGAGGCCAAAAACACCTTTAGCCCTACGAATCCAGGCAATCATGATATATATGATCGGCCTACTTCGATCGCGGCTAGTCTGTAGCTTGGGAGATCGTTAGAGGCAGACCCTTATCCACACAGGGGCATTGTGTCCGTAACTACCCAAGCCGAGAACTTCACGATGATCAACCTTTAAGATGAGCAGGACTTGAGAGGGCCCCGTGCTAGGCCAGAGCTGGCATCGACTTCTAAGCTGAAGCCCAGACGATCTCCAGAACTCAACCGTTAGTCGACTCAAGCGACTGCAACTCTAACTGCCGTGCTGAATGATCCTGACAACGGCAGCTCGATTCTGGTACGATGAGCTAGGAAACCTCCACCGAGAGGTGGAGAAGGAGACGACTACGTGCGAGTTTCTGATTTGTATATGTTCGGAACTGGTGTTGATGTTATCGTACATACGTGGGCAAGAAGTGAGAATGGCGACAAAGCTAGACACGAACGTGTAAGCACATTCTCGGAAGGCTGGTATGGGCAAACCTGCCCATCGTAAAAGGTCGAACCGCTTGGTGAACTGCAGTATAGGCACCCTCAGTGTGTCTACCAAGCATGCTCTGTATTCAAGCACGATATGTCGTGACATTTCATCCCATCTATCCTATGCTGGCACATACCCATGAGCCAAGTGCTGCAAGACGATGCAATCGTCAAGAGTAATGCTGATCAGACTTTACGGAAAGAGGTATGATGCAATGCAGGTGCTTCTGGCTGCTTGGCGCTTGCTCTGCAGTCTTCACTCGCCTCCTGACAGAAAGCGAACAAAAACGAGTGTGAAACGAGGTACCTAAATCGCTATCGGAGATGGTTCGCCATGTTTAACGAAGGAGTTGTTAAGACACAGAGTCCAGAAGAAATAGAAAAGAGCAGCACTACAAAGAATGGTAGACTTCTTGCCATCAGTACCAAGCAAAGATGATCTCAAAAGCTGAGCCAATCGGTAACCATCAACGCAACTGGTTTCATATTTAGGCGAAGAACCAAGGTTCTTTGCAAGAGTGTGTTAGCTCAGCAAAGACGGTTTGAAGAGCTTGCTGGGTGACAATGACTCGAAAGCTAGGGCAATCCTTACCAGGTACGAATCGAGAGCACCTCTGGGGTAAAGTGGATGACAACACCTAGGAGAGTAAAGGAAGGGCAGGGAGGGCCGGCATTGCTAGACTCGTACTTTGCAGTTCTAGAAAACTATAGCGCCAAGCTTGGTCTTTCGCTAGGCTGGCAGCCGTGGAGACTCGCAAACCGGGGACTGGTTGGGTTTAGCCTCTATCGAGGCAGCTTCATGCCTCAAACATCGACTCGGCATTGAATGATACACCACACCACTCTTACCCACTGGCCAGACTTGGTGTAGAAGATTGATTACTTTGACAGGGCGTCCGTCCAGGCGAGGTTTGGTGTGGCAGGTCAAGGACAGGCAAAGCAAAGCCACTTGAACGTGCGTTGACAAGGATCCTGGAAATCTCATGAACAACTGCAGGGGTTCTGAGCGGGCTCAATGCCCAAATCGGGTGAGAAAGCCCGACCATGAGCGAGTGAAAGCGTGTCTCACACGCCGATACTAGCCAGGATGTCAGCCTCATGATGACCCTAAGCTTGGGAGTAATGTTATGAACTAGAAAGACAACGAGTGACTCGGAGGCATGCCCTTGCTCAATCTGGTAAATGAGAATCTTGAAGTACAATTACAGATGGACAAGATGGAAAATGATGAATCGCTAGTTAGCTCATGCTAACTAAGCAAGCCTTATGGCTGCAGGAGATGCCGGTACGTCCCCGCATGCATGCAGGTCCGATGTTTCGTTGTTTTGCTTTTTTCTTCAAGGTGTTATCGTTCGTCCGTAGATGCGACCAATTGCGATACTGTCCTATGAGACATCATCGATTTTAAACCTTCTTGGCAAGTTCTGAAGCAAGAAACGTTAAGAGCTGCTGCCCGATAGCCACTCTCGGCTCCACGGGACGGTTGAACCTGAACACATCTCGGCGTAGGGTGGAGTGTTGCTGGGCCTATCACGTCATGCTTCAAGAATTTTATTGACAGTGTGCGGATAAGCAAACGACGTCCAGGAGATAGGGATAGTAACAGCTTGACGTCTAAGGAGGTGCTTTTGAAAAACTGCGGTAAACGTCGTGGAGTTCCGTTCATTTGAATAAGCATAGCGCTTAAGCAGCGTTAAATCTGACTGGTGCCGCTAGTCGCTCGGCCGACTTTTAAGAGCTGAGACCATGTAGCTCCGAACTGTACGGAGGCACTGCTTAACTAGTTCCCGCTCGGTAATGGCAGGCCCATCAGCTCAGGGGCAGAGAATGCTCTTGTCGGAGACAGGCCGAGGCCTGTTCTTGTTGATGGTCCAACTCAGGGTCAAGGACTTGAGAAGATCTTGTCTCCATCAACGGGAGCCGGGATGGACGTAATACTTGGAGATAAACAAGGCTACGTGAGGAGCGCTCGATCAATCAGCAGGCTGGAATATGATACGGCGAGCAAAGTCAGGGCTGAGAAGCGTCATGGTACAGTAGCAGCCCGTACGGGAGCGAACGCACTGTAACTTATGAGAGTGTAGTATTGATGAGGATACCCGGGATGCTGCTGCACCTCATCGATGGATCCAGCCATTGAGCCATCGAAAGATGGGATGATACGTAACCAGGATCTCGACAAGCGGTCTGTAAGCTTGCAGCAGATGAGCGGAGGCGAGAAAGAATCAAGATTCCCATCTCAATCTTTGAACTGGCGTCTGATCGAATAATAGCGTGGACATGGATAGCTTATCTTGCAGAGATTTAAGCTGTCTGCTGTGTATTGAAACACTGCATGCATACAGCATCTATGATGCAAGTGGTACAATGTATGCTATGTTATGTTATTGTGATGTGATGCCATGCGTCGTGGCCGTCGTGCGATGCTCAAAGTAAACGGCGGGTAGTAGCAAGATACGGTTCCAGGTTTGGTTTGTGACAGAATCCCTTAGATCCTGCCTCTAGAGTTTCAGGCTCACCAAAAAAAGCACAAGCAACTGTCAACCTATCGCAACTGCCCAGCGTGTCGTCCGTTCGGCCCCTGGCGCCCCATTTAAGCCCCAAACAACGCTGTTCCCGCTATGCTTAAGCGAAGTGTCCGCTAACGTAGGTACAGGAGCCCCGGCATCCACCTTGTTCCTGCCGCCATCAAATGGGTCCCGTCCTTCTTGCCCTGCTGTGAGCCATGGAGACGGGAAGCAATTACGCTGTGTCCAGGGCAGTGCTGCCAGTGCCATTACAAATGGAAGCAAAGCATGGACGCCTGACACCAAATGACAAGCAGGAAGGAAGAAGAAAGAAGCCGGGGAGTTTGGGCCGCTCCTATCTGTTTCCCAATTCTCACCGTGACACATCCTCACCTGCCTCGCCTAGCCCACAATAGAAGACTCCCGAAGTCTTGCATGTATCACCATCTGTATCGCACGCCCGGCCTTTCACTTCTCGCCTTACCTACATGGCTATAGCTAGCACCTTGTCCTATCCTAATGGGCTTGGTTCACGCCTTGTGCGCTTCAACCGTAGCCTTGGGTCCGGCAGTGGCATGGACCTGGACTGCCAGCCATGATCAGAGTCCCTCCCTGTCTCGCTCTCAGCTTAAGGCCCGAGCCAAGTCAACGACGACCAGCAAAAGTCCTGTTCATGTTTCGCACTACTGCCTGATCAGGATGTGTCTAAGGTAAGGTATAGAGCTTAAGCTTGCGAACTGGAAACCGAAAGCTTGATGAGGTTCCATATCGAACGGCACCTTGCCGTTCTGGCGGTTACAGAGCCAAGAAAGTCAAGTAAACCACTAACTACTAATCCAATACAACTGTGAGATGATGAATGCCTCTAATCGCTTTCAACCTTGTCCCTGCCACTTTCGCTAATATGAGCCCGAGTTTCTGGTCATGGAATTTGGGACCCGCATAGTCTGGTGTCCCTTGCACAAATGAAGACGTACGTATTGTCCTAGTCCTTGTCAATCTGGTAACAACGACACGTCTGACCCGGTGCATAACTTAGAACCCGTCTTTCAAAGTCATCTAGTGAGGAGGAGAGATATTTACGACTGAGACTGGGCACACAAACCTCGGTCCAGTTAACGTGCTCGCAATTGTCCTTCGCTTTCAACACAGGCTGAAGAGAACAGACAGGATCGACAGATGCCTCAATACACACTATACATACAGTAATGCCACAAAAGAAGACATGCGGCTTCAGGGCGTGCAGTTCCCCGGTTTGGTGCATTGGGGGGGGGGGCCCGTAACTTGACACTTTGTGGTTACCATCATTGGGGGTTTAGCCTATCGGTTGGGGGTGACCATACTCCCTTCATCATAGTCGCTATCCCCCCAGTGCGCTCCAATGGCATAGCTGGTTCAGACGCCAGCAAGATGCGCTTTCTGCCTCAGAAAGATTATGCTGGTACTGGTTACATGTTTCTGGGAACCATGCCATGCTTGTCAGATTCAAGAAGCAGCGTCTCCACAAAGGGACTCCAACCCTGAGCTCCGTTTCCCCACCATGATCCATCCCAACATCGACACCACCATCTATCTCATCATTCATGCCCGCACCCCAGTCCTGTCACTAGCCACCTCCACATTGGCAACAACCAGAATGAGACCGGCGACTGGGGTTCGGGTCGGGTCAGTCGTGCAATTCTGGGCCTCCGAAGTCATTCTACTACTACCGGTCCTGTCCCATCTTCTACAAGGCCTCACCTTACTTCTAGGCTCGATCTCCTCCTTCCATTTCCGTCCTTATTTCTTTTCATGCTACTTGACCTCTTGTTAGCATATCACTTTTGCATTTGCACTTTCTTTGAGACCTCATCCAATCTGCTCGCCATCTCAGTACTGCGGGCCACAACTGTCGAAGATTGCTAGATTCCGATATCACTTGGGATGATCAAGCTCGTTTGATTTCACGAGATCTACATCATACCCTTCTATTCCTTTCCGCCCCATTGCCTTCATTTTACTGCGGGATAGTCCTCTGAAGCAACCTTTACTCGAATTCCGACTTCGCAAACCACATCATTCCTTTCACGGCTTTCACTCGTTTTCATTCATTACCGCCAGCTCAGATGACTACTACTTCCATATACGACGCCATGAACGTTCCTCACATGCCCGGAGTCCACCCTGTGGCTATTTCTCGACCACAGGTTGGCATTGAACGCCTTCCTACTCGTCGCATGAGCAATGAACCACGGGAATCGATGAATTGCAAATCATGCCGGAAGCGGAAGGTAGGATTTTGCTACCATTTGCAAGAGCTTCGATTCTAACTGGTGCTGTTATAGATCAAGTGCAATCGACTTCGACCTTCCTGTGAGGCCTGCCAGGTTTTCCAATGTCCCTGTGTTTATGGTAGGTGACTAGTCTATTCCTAGAAGATATTTTTTGAAAACACAATCTTGTCCGCCCTATCAGCCCATGCTAACTTGTTTGTAGACGCTGTACCCAAAAAGCGTGGACCGAAGACAGACGTACTAGAAGCCCTCCTGAAAAGAGTAGATGGGCTCGAGGCCAAGTTAAGAGAGAAGGGAGAAGACGACGTGTCACTTGCAACTACAAATTTGCCTGGAGTCGGGAAAGGAGAAGCTTCTGAATCTGGTTCTCAAGCTACAGAACTTGGCGAGTCGGTAACCAAACAGCTTGCAGTCGATGTACGCACCTCTCCTGGGGATACAGCATCACTTTCTCCGCATACCCCAGTAGCTCGGTTTGTTCCCTAGTCAATTTGATGCCCAAGCTCTTTAACTGACTCGTTCTCTCAGGGACCTCCCCCCTTCGGTCCAAGCCGAGGCATTGCTTGACACCTATTTCGCTAGGTTTCACGGTAAACCTTACTATATCGTCGACGAATCATCTATACGACAAAGACTCCAACTCAACCAACTCCCCAAGTTCCTCTCTTTTGCCATTTCCGCAGTGGCTGCGAGGTATGTTTCTGCTCCATGACACGGACCCCCATACTTACCATTGTTAGACACAACACCGACCCCAGTGGGTATCAAGCAGCTGCCAATCTTAGTGAGGACCTTGCAGCGCGGGCTAGACGTGAAATCAATACCGACGAACCATCAATAGATGGATTGCAAGCGCTTCTGTTGTTGGTCAGTGCCTTCACTGCAACAGGAAAGGGAAAGAAGGCTTATATGCTCATGAGTAAGTACTAGCTCTTTTTTGGTGTTTATTGAATCTTTGCTGACAAGACCCAGCGAGTGCTACCGGTATGGCCATGGCACTTGAAATTCATAAAGAAACCGATACACAAGCCCGAATGACACCAGTGGAGCGAGAGATGCGACGCCGACTTTTCTGGACTTGCTACCTGCTTGACCGATTTCAAGCAACTGGTTCAAAACGACCAAGCTTGATTAGCGACAACACCATTATGCTACGTCTTCCTTCTTGGTCCCCCAATTCCTCCTCGCTTCCAGTCGAGGGGGAGTTTTTCCAAACAGGTTCGAATCTCCAATACTTTCAAGGTAGCGACAAGAAGCCTCAAGGAAGCATGGGTATGCTCATCGATATCACGCGCGTTCTCGGGAACACGAATCGGTACTTGGCTGCAGGTGGTGTCAAGGGTGACTCCCATTTCCCCTGGCACACTCTCTCGACCATCTCCAAGATTCGTCAAGACCTCGACGTCTGGGCTACTGGAACAGAAGAGGTCTTTTCCAACCCTAGCGCAATGTTTGGACAAGCAGACTCGACCATACTTCTGCTTAGCAAAGTCATCTACCACCTCATCCATTGTCTCATTTACCGACCATTTCTTCCCATCGACCTAGCAGAGCTTGCCGAAACAGGACAACACCAGTCGTGGCAGATTGAAGCTACCAACATGTGCTTTCTACATGCAAACGCCATCATGGAGCTGATTCAACTTGGAAAACAGTCGGGAATCGTTGATTGGCCTGCATTTATCGGATATTGTGTCTGCACGGCGGGCACGGTTCATGTTCACGGAGCCCACTACAGTCAACAAGGAAGCCAGGGAGAGGCGAATGTCTTCAGCTCTGCAGCAGATTTCCTCTCTCGCGAAATGCAATTCCTGAGCGAACTTCGCTATGCCTGGGCTACAGTACAGCACCAACGCGAAACACTACAGGACATTAGCCATGCACATGGGGAGTTGGTAAAGGCACTGGCACGCAGCTCTATGCGATATACACCGGGATTCCATAGCGAGGACTTTTTCGACCGATATTCCAGTATAGGAGGACCCGGTGGCCCATCTTTCAGCTTTGATGCAGCCAATCTTCGCCTTTCAGATGTGGCGGTTGACATGAGTGCCGGGCCTACTGCTGGCGAGGATAACGTTCGAAGCCTCGATCGACCACATCGCCCCAGTCTCAAGCGCAAGAACACGGCGCCACCAGGCCCTATTAACCGCAGAAGGCCTGATGTGAAGGTGATCTCGAGTCTTGCACCTTCTGCCACAGGCCTACCTACCCCGGGTACTGCTCGTCGGTCCTTTTCATACACTGCTGGGGGAATGCCGCATTCATCACCAGGTCTTCTTGCAACGCCGACCTCGCTGCCAGGTCATCACGAAAACCATGAGATGTATGCTATGCACGAGCATATGAACGATGCATCGGCAAACAATGCTGCAGTTGCGGCAGCAGCAGCAGCAGGTTTCACTATGTCACCTACATCGCATGCCGTTTCGTCTCATCCTATGCATCCCATGGGTGGCGCGCCATTCAGCCCCCCTTACAGCTATGGATCTGGATCAAGCATCACGAATACGGGCCCTGGTATGATCAATGAAGCCAATGGAGGCTATGACGCAATGTTCGGTACAGTACCCACGAACGCGTTTGGAAGCCCTGCTGCATGGCACGGGGATGATAATCACAACAAGATGCATTTTCACCAGGCTAGGGTGGCAGCAACGAGCCCTGGAGGTCGAAGCAATAACGGCAGCAGTGGAACGGGCCAGGGCGAGGAGAAGGACCCATTCTTGGCTCTCCTGGAGCAACTTGCTGAGAACGAGAATCGCTCTCAGAACGGACATGGGGGGGATTTGGACTTCTTCCTTGGCAACTCAAATGTGAATCATTGAGGACGCGGTCAAGGGTGAAGAGTGAAGAGGGAGTTCTGATTTTCGGGTTGATTACTATTTTATGAATCAGGAGCGAGCTGGACAAACACATTGGAAACAGGGGCGCAATAGGGATTTTGCAGCATTTCACGGGCGCATAGATATGGTTGAGTCAATGAACGTTTCACGAGGGCAGGATCCTCAGCAAAACAACGAATTGGGAACGAAACACTTTAGGGAAAAAGCATAGTCACTGTACATTAGGACCGAAACATTTGAGCGCAAAAGCAATGCGAGTCGGAAAGAGATGAAACGCGACATATACATCTATGATATAGTCTGTCATTGTTTGAAATCCTTTTGGTGTTGGTGACTTAGTCTAGGTGGTGAAAGAGAAAGAGAGTCGTGTAGAGGCTGAATATACTCTAGAATAACCGGTAGAACAAGCTAGGCCTGTAAACTCTAAACAAAGGTGTTGAGGGTTGGGATTGGAGCGCTTCAATTTGTTCATCGACGGCCCAAGATAGCATCAAAATAGCAAGGTTTTTTATATGTAAGGTAGTATTGAATGACTGGAGATGGGTGGCAGAGGCTAGAGGGTGCCTGGGAACGTACTTCGTAGATCGGTCTTGTTGTTCTCGTGGTGACGAGTTAAAAGTTAGAAGTTTTCCTACTAATGCAACGCCAACCGGCAAGATCTCTCCAACGGTGTTGCACTGCTAGGACCAGGGTTGCAGGATCAGGGCCCAGGTTTGGGTTAGGATCTGGGATTGACGGACAATGTGAGCAGGGGAGGGGGAACTCGGGACGATTGAGTGTGAGTGTCAAGTGTCAAGTGTAAAGTGAAGAACTGGGACGTGCAAAAGAGGATCGTGGCGGGTGTTCAAGATATTAAAGACTTAAGCTTCGCGATTGGCTCGAAATGGGTTGTCGGCCCGTCGAGCCACTACTCAAGGGTTCATCTAAAACAAGACGTGAAAGCGAGATTAGGCAGGGGTGCAGATACTAAGGTAGCATCGGTCAACTAGTGGGAAATGGAAAAGTGCTGTTATTTATACACGCCCTTTTGTACCTGACCTGCAATATGCAAAGCCACTACTAATGCACAGACGCATAATATAAATAATCCCTAGTGGAGAGTGCGGGATGTGCCGCCGTTCCTCAGGAACTTAACCTTGTATTGGCGTGCATAATCCTTATGTGTGTGCATACCGATATCGATATATGAACCATACACTAATAAGCATTGATCCAACGAGACAGAACACTCGACACTTGTGAAACCTTCATGTTTGATGTGTATAATAATAGGTGTCCCCCCCCTCTCGCGATAGTCACAGCGCACGGTAGTTGTCCTCGCAAAAGAAACGGTAAGTTTTACGAACTCTAAGACATTAGTTGTTTCTCGATACTGCATAGGTGTTTAGCTGGTCTATGCCGTGCAGCAAACAATGTTTATTAGGTTTGAATCCTCAGTCGAGCCTGTAACGTCTGTTCGTATATGCGCTCCATAAACACGACAAACGTTTTGTCGATCATGGAATCATAATCGTACCCAAAAACGTTCGAAACCGACTCAGGACCCAAAAATACACCAAACACCAAACACCAAACATCAAAACACACAAGCCTGAACTCTAACTTTATTTTCATATCTCAACACCTACCCGTTTACGTCTCGCCGACGCCCTCGTTTTCTGCCACGACAGCCCTTGCCGCTTCCTCGTCCACCGCCTCAGCTGCGCGTTTATCGTGAGGTGCCGTCTTGCCTGTCAAAGCTTGAAACAAAACTACCACGACACCTAACGCGGCCATGGCCTGCCAAACGCCTCTAGTCGCACCAGCATAGCCCTCGATGGCAATATTCCGCTCTGTAGGACTCAGGTCACCGCTATGGACCAGGCCCGGCGTATTAACGAGGTTGGACACCAGTCTCTGTCGATCATCGCTCAAGTGATCGCCGCCGTCCAGCTGCAAGAACCCAGCTACTAAACTCCCCCTGAGTAAGCGATAGAATATACCGCCTGCAACTGCTGTACCGAAGCTCGAACCAGAGCCACGAAACGTGCCCAGCAGACTAGTTGCGATGTAGCGGGTGTCGTCGTGGCTCAGGTGAAGGATGTGTGCAAGAGTGTAGTTGACACCTCCGCCGGTCGCAAGACCATTGGCGAGCACGACAAGAAGGAAGAGCACAAGAGGAAGACTGGTAGTGCTGATAATCGAGAGTACGTATGTGCTGATGGTGAAGACGGCTAGGGCTGAGATGGATGGGAGCCAAAATGCACCGCTGCGGCGCACATGAAGCCAGCCAACGAGGATTCCACCCAGCCCAAACCCTAGGTTGGTCGGGATCAAAATCGAGCCTGCAGCTGCAGGAGAGGAGCCACGAACTGCGAGCATGAAGATAGGTGCGTAGAACAGGACACTCCAGCGGGCGATCATGAGGCCTAGTTGGGCGAAGCATGAAAACAGGATACCCCGAGAGGAGAGAACCTTGACGGGGATGATGGGGTCTGCAACTAGGTGGTACTCTACTGCTAGGAAGAGAAGTAGTATGACTGGTGCAAGACATAGGGGTATCATTTGGATCTCGTCTGCAATGGCGTAGAGAAACATAACGATGGACGTAGTCTTGGTGTATAAGTTAGTGGTTGTCACATCATGTAAGTGAAAGGATGGGGGGGGGGCTTACCAAGAGTCCTGCTCCGAGATAGTCTATACGTGCGAGCTTTTGTAGAGTAGAGGCCTTGTTGTCGTGCGTTTCTGCCTCATACGGTATGCTGATAAACACTCCTAACCCAGTAGCAATCGCAAAGGGGATTTGCCCCCAGAACAAAGGCCTCTGAGATTCGTTAGCCGCCTCTTTGTTCACTCGAAATTCGAAGTTTTAAACTTACCCATCCAATAACTGGCATCAAACCTCCAAAGACGATAGCCCCGAAAGAGACGCCAGCAGTGAAGCCCGCGTTAATCAAGCCAAGAACAAGACCTCTCGACTTCTCACTTGCTAATTCTAATCCAATAATGATAGCAAGTGACAATACTCCCGCAGCACCTGTGCCTGCGATGACTCTTCCAGCGACAAATGCTCCGAACGAAGTCGACACAGTGCAGATCAGTCCGCCCGTGGCAATGAGAGCCGCAATGGGGAGGATGAGAGACCTGGGTGGGAAGATGGTAGCTAGACGACCCGCTACAGGTGCTAGAGAAGACATCGGTATGAGATAGGCGCTGGTGAACCACATGGCAGATGAACCATGCGAACCAAGTTGAGCCGCGATAGCACCTTGAATCAGAGTCATGCCAGACATATTACATGCTGGGAACATGTTAGTATGCTAGCATTGGTCCACAAGGGGACATGTTTGATGTGTAATCTCATACCTGTCAGAAAGATGAGGAGCCATAGGCTCAGACCTATAGCAATGCCTCTTGCAAGCGGGATGTGTACTTTGGACTGAGTACTCTCAACATGACGAGAATTGCTGTCTTTCTGAGAAACAGGGCGGACCGACGAGCTTGAGCTCGAGCTAGATCCGGCAAGCAGCGGCGTCTCCTCAGTAGTGACCGGCGTATCTTGGCGGTTGTGAGACGACGGGCCCAGGGCGGAGCCGGCGCCGGAGGTCTGCGCGGGAGAAGTCATGACTGCCGAGCTAAGAAACGAATGTGATAAAAAGCCACCGAAATTATTCCAATTCAATCGATTAACATCACCAGAGGAGGAACGTGATTTCTGAGACGCGTGTGGTTTGTTTACAGGTTGACGGAATGACGTGTTTCACGGCGGTGTTGTCGCCATGAGCGGCGATGACGTTGGTGATGCGAGATAAGACATACCGGAGATCGGAGATCGGAGGGCCGAGGTTCCGGTGGTGTCAGCGCCGACTTGACCGGGGGCCAACGAACGCCGGGACCAAAGTTTAAAGCCACATCGTGATCAATCTCTTAACAATTTTTGAGATACGGTTTTTTTTGTTGAGAGCTCATCTTGAAGTTGCGGTGAATTGAAAACTCTGATGATATTCGAGGCGCAATATTGAGCTGGGAAAGCCTCTTTACTGGATAGTCAGGCAGAAAGGTCATATTCAGTTGGTTACCGCGTTTTTCTCTGTAGCAATCGGTGTAAACGCATAGTGCATAATGCATAATGCATGTAAAATATAGTATTCGCTCCGAAAAACGGGTTCACTGTTACAATAGCGGGAGAAAAGGACCCTGCATTCTGTCTCGGTTACAAGTGCCTCGGGCGACTGCAGGAAATGTAGAGACAAAAGACCCCTAGGGAATTTAGTCAAAATGGGAGAGCTTATCAAAATTAGGAAGAAATTTGACATGGCATAAAACGCTCCCCAATGGTTTACTTCGTCAGTGGATGTGGACAGACATGATGTGCTGTTGTGACTGGAAGGAAGCGCCAAAATAGTCTGTCTACACGAGAAATACAGAAGTTTTTAAGACCAGTCGAGGCCGTGCCACGCGGGGATTATCGGTTAGGCCCGTGACCGACGTGCATATCGGCTGCAGATACCTGTATTAGTTGGAGGATTTTCTTGCGGTGAGAAGCGAAAAGGGCGGGAATGAGAATAAAAGTGATCCAGACAAGTAAGTCACAATTGATGTGTTTTTTCAATTTCGCATACAGATACAGATAAGATACAGATACAGATACAGATACAGATACAGATACAGCATCGGTAAAAAATAAAAAAATACCCTTCGCTGATGGCGGGCCGGCGATCAGGGCGTGATGAAAGCTTGTCATATTATCCCTGTCATAGAAACTGAACATGACGTATGACGTTGAAGCACTTGACCTTTAATAAGGATAAAACACGAGAATCAACCAGAGATGAGAGGAGCGACGGCACGACGGCGCGGATTATTAAGAAAATAAAGAATTTGGAGTTGAGTGGCTTGAGAAGTTGTCAGCCGCCATAAAAGTAAAAAGGACTCTGAAGCAGCTCATTGTTGCATGGACGAACGGAGCCGCGGCAATCAACATGGGGAAATAAAATAGGCACCGAGAATATTTTCCATCATCACACTCAGCTGTTGCCAACAGGTTATCACTTGTCACTTGTCAATTGTTAGTGTTGGTGTTGGTGTTGTCATCCTGCTATTGGTGATACCATGTCTTTCTTTCTTCTTAGTCTCTGCTGGCTGCACAAACATTGAACTTGAGGGGGTAGGAAAGGCCCGAAGCGAGAGGCATGAAGTAAAATAAGAATAAGAAGGATGCTCGTCAATTGTATGCACAAAGTCTCAGAGGAGCGGTTGTTCTGCAAGCGATGGTGATGATGATGATGATGACGATGACGATGACCATCTAAACCCCGTGTACTCCGTATCAATCCCCCAATGGGATGAACTACATAGTTTAACTTGGATTGACCCAACCATTCATCACGCGTCAATGTCATCTTCCCCCTCAATCTTTATACGGTAGACTCGTGCGCGGCATTTTAGCATCCCTTTTTTGCCCATCATTCCCCTCTTTAGGCGACCCAACCGGACCTAATAAAGCTGAGCTTGAATTTGAGCTGAATCACTGAGAACCGCTTTAAATGTGATTGAACAAGACCCTGACTGGATTGAATTTAGACGAGGGATTAGGCATTGCTTTGAAGAGTTTTTTATATTTTTATATTTTTATATTTTTTTTATATTTTTACCCTGCGTGTTTAATGCAATGCAGGTCGTAATGGATAAGATCCAACGTAACAAAGTTACCTACGGAGTACAAGTACAACCCCCCATTTATCCACCCCGGACTGTTAACTAAACGTTAACCATATTCCTAGTCGAGTCTAGATCAATGAGCCAATGACTATTTAGTCGACCCCCAGAATTGGTCTTCTTGTCGAATTGAGGTCACCTGACACTAAACCAATGAGTCGGTAAATACAATCTCCATCAACTTGCATTCAGTGCTACCTAAAAGGACGCGAGGGACTCGACCAAGCTTTGAATTGTCCAATAGACTAAACTCTTCACCAAACTCTTTGTCTCTCCCCCCCCAAGTTCCAGTCTCTCACCGTTAGAATATCAAGTGCCTCTCTGGAATGCCGTTGTGGGAAAAGAAACAAGTACCCACACCTCATTTAGCCTCCCGAATGTCGGCGGGGCAAAAACTTTCACTGTCGGTGGCTCAGATACCCGCTAAAGCCGCTAAAAAAACCTCACCCCCGGTTTTTTTCGCTGGCGGGCTTGCGCCGCATCCCATAACCTAACTCACAACCCGCCCCAGGCCCGGTTGCTGCAGACAAATACAAGACAAGTCAGAGTCTGACAGCACGGGAGGCTCATACTCAGCTCTTTGCTTTTTCTTTCTGCTCGGCTGGTGCTGGTGGGATCTTCAACAATCCATCTTCACTCTTCTCTTACAACCTGGCCTGCTTGGTAGGATATATCGCGGGAATTGCTGCAGTACGCCAACAGGAATTCAACACCCGTCATCCGTCATCCGTCATCCGTCATACGACAGGGACATGACACAGACAACTCCATTGCCTTTCGTCGAATAGCTCTACGCAAATACCACCGCCGATTCTTGGGACTGCGGTACTCGAACAATCAAATCTCTTGGAAGACATGGCACGCTCGTCAAGGTAGCAACGGCTCCAGCTTTAACCTTTCCACCCAAATCTCGAGCTCGACCTCAACCTCACCCTCTCCCCCTTCCGACGAGTGACGGGTCCATGTCTCTTCAAACTCCGACCTCGACATGTCCGACTCGGCCTCCACCGACGATGGAGGCATTCCCGATCGCGGGCCCGCCGTCTTTGCGGTTACCACGGCCACTCTCGTCCTCGCTACCGTCTTTGTCGCCGCGCGAATCGTCTCGCGGACCTTTATTGTTAGGAACATCACCTGGGACGACCGCGTCATGATCCTCGCATGGTTGTTCGCCTTCTTCCTCTCCTTCACCATCTGCTTTGGTGTTCACAATGGCCTTGGACGACACGATGAGAATATCGATCTGGGTCGTTTACCCGCTCTCCGCCGCTGCGAATACGTCTTTTCCATATTGTACAATCCCGCGTTGATGGCCACCAAAACGTCTATACTCATCTTCTACCTTCGATTGGCCAAGCATACCCAAAGGGTTCTCCGATTCGCATCTTGGCTGACGCTCGCCATTGTTAACATTGCCGGCGTCATTCTCACATTCATGAACGTTTTTCAGTGCCGTCCGACTCAGGCCGCTTGGGATATGAACTATGACGAACACGCCAGATGCATTCCTCTACTTACCGAGTTTATCTGTTCCTCACCCGTCAACATTGTTACCGACCTGGCCATCCTCGCTCTACCGATACCCGTTCTTACTGGCATGCGCCTACCCTCGCGCCAAAAAACGATCCTGGTTCTCACCTTTACCGTTGGAATCTTTGTCACAGTTGTCGATGTAGTCCGAATCTACTACTTGCAGCAAGCCATCACAGCACCCACGAGCACAACTACCGATCCTCAATCGCGATTCGGTGGACAGACGGATTTCGCTTGGAATGCCTCACGGTCTCTTATGTGGAGCGCCGTTGAAGTTAACGTTGGAATGATGTGCGCTTGTGTACCAACGCTAAAGCCTCTGGTACTGAAGCTTCTTCCTTCTATGCTCTTCGATCCCGATGGAACCAGGGCCAGCATACCTAAGGGACCCAACGACTCGGACTCGCCTTCGACAGGTCACCGCGCCAGCATCCAGCAGCCTCCTCCTGTTGCGCAGTCTGGCCCGCAAGCTCCGCTCAATGCCAACGCGCCGATAAGCGCTATGGAGTTTTTAACAACCCCGTTCGATGAACCAGCCTCAACCCGCCCTCCTCCGCAGCGTACTCAACACAGCAACAATACGTTCCAAACGTCGACAACCATGACATCATCCACCGGGACTGTTGAGGGCGTTTACTTTGGTTTCGTCAACATGGCGAAGCCCAAAAGCATGCTGAAATGCAACAAGAAGGAGTCTTTCAAATACTGCACGATTGTATCCATCTTATTCCTACTATGGGGCATATCATATGGGCTGCTCAATACTCTGAACAACGTTATTGCAACCGTCGACGACATGACCACAGCTGAAACCCTTGGTATGACGTCCATATACTTTGGAGGTGGTTACCTTTTTGGACCCCTGCTAGTGGGAGAATGGATTCTGCGGCGCGACGAACACAACCGATCGAAACGGCACAAGGGTAATGGCCACGACAGCGTTGGTGGCTTCAAAGTTACTTTTATAGTCGGCCTTTGCTTTTACGGCATTGGAACCGTTATTTTCTGGCCCTCGGCGGTTACCCAATCCTACGCTGGATTTATGCTCAGCAACTTTGTTGTCGGTTTTGGTTTATCAATCCTCGAAGTTGGCGCAAATGCATTCTTAATACTCTGCGGCCCTCCTGAGTATGGCGAATCGCGTGTGCTCATGGCCCAGGGCATCCAAGGCACTGGCAGTGTTCTCAGTGGCCTTCTTGCCCAGAAGGTCTTCTTCAAAGGCATCGTTCAGCAGAACAACGCGACAAGTATGACACTTATCAACGTTCAGTGGACGTATCTAGGCATCACATTGCTCTGCGTTGCTTTGGGTCTCTTCTTCTACTACATGCCTCTCCCCGAAGTGAGCGACCGTGAGCTCGAGCAATCTGCAAAGCACCTCCCTATGGACCCTCAGAAGAAGAGAGGCGGTCTGCAGCTGCGCACCTGGAGTTTGATCCTGGCCGTCGTTGCTCAGTACACATACGTTGCTGCCCAGGAGTGTTTCAGCATATATTTCCGCAGTCTCATGATATCCATCCTTCCCAACACACCCAACACCGGCGAGGAAGCCGCCCACGGTGCCAGCGATACCCCTAACCCCGATAAACCTTCCGGAATCGCCCTCTCTATACCTGATTATCTCCTCATCGCGCATACCGCCTTTGCTGTGTCCCGATTTATGGCAGCAGGCCTTGCATATCTTTCCGTATACCGCTCCCGTTTCCCCCGACCTCGTACCATCCTCACCGCCTGCGTTGCTGGCTGTTTCATCTTTGCTCTTCTCCCTGTGGTTGTCCGTCCACCCAACCCTAACCTCCTTGTCGTTCCTATTGTGCTCTTTTACTTCTTCGAGGGACCCATATACCCCCTTATCTTTGCCATTGGTCTCCGCGGTCAAGGGCGACGTACAAAGCGTGCCGCAGCCTTTATCACCATGGGTAGTTCCGGTCCCGGATTCTTCCCCTTTGTCATGTACGGCATCATCAAACACGGAGGCACAGTTCGAACGGCATTCATCGTTGTTATCGTCCTCCAGGCCGTCTGCATGTCATACTCAATCTTTCTCCAGTTTGTCAGCGAAGCGAAGCAATTCGTCGACCCTTGCCCTGCAGTGCGTGATGCCCTCAGACAGCCTGATGAGGAAATGCCATCGCCCATGGAGACAGTTATTGCAGATCGGGTGCGTCGAGAAAGCACCGCCAAGGGCAAATCCCAGGGATTCTTGGATAAGGTGTCACAAGGCACCAAGGTCATAGGCGCCAAATTCCTCAGCAGTCGACGCCGGTCTTCACAGCCTTCGATACAGCAATGCGAGGATAGACGCGACAACGCGCCGCTATAATTAATGTTGATGATTCTTTTTGTTCATCTTTGTCTGTTTTCACACTTACCAATGATAACTTTCGGACCTGTTGGATTATAAAATAGCGAAAAGGGAGGCGTCGGGCTGGATCAATGACGAATGAATTGAGGGTTTTTATTTTTTTGGATGCTATATACCCAACATGTCCTTTTAGGGTGGACATTGGTACATATTTTTACATGCGGCATAGTTTACTTCACGGGTATATATTTATATATTGATGTCTGAGATGGTACTCAATAGGAAGGAAAGCCTATGGGCTGAATTACCTGAAATTTGCTGAGGCCAAAAACTCTTTCGTGATGTTTCGTAGATCGTGAATCTGGATATGTTTTTTTTTTTTTTTTTTTGAATATTGCTATGGTTCTTGATAGAGACCAACCAAAATCTCCATCGCAACGCGAGAAAAGAAATACCTGATAATTGCTTTACCATCCGAATTGCTCCAGATGCAATTCTACACCTGCTCCGTTGTCCATGATACAATCTGACGTCGCATTCCGCACCGTCGACATGAGCGTTTTGGGCCCACAGCCCATTACCAATACACGCTTGTTAGATGGTGTGCTCTCTATCAGTTCCTTTACAAGCAAATCTACATCTGGTCTCCCAAGGTAGATATTTGCGCCGCCTGGGAGAAAACTTTCCGCGGGTGTGATAGGTCGGGAGATTCCGTGCTTCTCAGTGTCCAATGGTAATCTGGCAGTGTCAAGGTCCGGGAAAATATCCTTTTCTAGGTCAGGTTCGGCGGAAGTGCTACTTGAGGTTGATCGGGAAGACGAAGGTTGTCTTTGGGGGACAGCATCGGCCGCTGAAGCACGTGTTACATAGATCTTGGTAGAGACGCGACGATCATGGTGTAGTGTCTCGAGATGTTTGGAAAACCAGGTAAGATACGCTGCATACTTAGTCAGGGCCATCAGGTCCGATAAATTTTCACATCAACTCACTGAGGTTTCTGATCATCCAGATAAATTCGATGTCGACCTCTGCATCCACGTCCAGTTTCTTTAGCATATTGAGGGCTACACCAACCGTGAAGCTCGCACCGCTACCTCCTGCGATGAGCATGACTTTGCCATACCCGCTGACATCGGGAAGAGTACCATAAGGCCCCTCGACTGATGCCTTTAGTTTGATACCGGGATTTTGCAAGGCGTACTTGTGCAGTGCTCGGGTGAATCCATCGTAGGCTGCCACGACAAATTCGAGGGGGTCAGTAGCAACCATAGTGAAGGGATGAGTCTCCAAGGTGCGCACTGCGGGGATCCAGAGAAAGCCGTGTTTGCCGGAGGAAGACCCCAAGGGAGTCTTTGCGAGTGTTACACGAGTTCCGCCATTGGGAAGCGGCACGAGGGTGACGGTATTATTGGTGCTGTTGAAGAGTATACGCACAAGGCGAATGATGCGTTCGAGGCCCCATATGCCAGCAGAGACACAGACGACATATAAGATCTTCTTGCTAGGATCGGGTTGATGAAGGCAAGTCATGATGACAGCGAGAATCCAAAACGCTACGTGGAGGTAATAGAATAGCTCGTACCACCATGTGCGAAGGACAGAGCCAGCAAATCCAAGGACTACGAATGAGCCCATAGCAACCATGCCAAATATCTCTTCCCTCACAAGCAAGCGTTCGAGGAAGTTCTGGCCTGCGAAGACGGCGATGTAGGTGAACGTGTGGACAATAGCGAATATGATAGTAGTGTATCCGGCTATGCGATGGAGAATGTTCAGACGCTCATAAGACGAGATCATTAGGATAACAACGGGCGTGTTCTTGAGAGAAAGGAGTACAACGATGAGTAGATTCGCAACGGCCATCCTGTACGCTTAAGTTAGTGCTTGAAAAAGAGGAACTACCGGGATACAAACCACCCGCTCCGTGAAGCGACGTTGGAGATAAGAGGCATGTTGTCGTTGTCCAAGTAGGTAAAAGTAACGATGATATTTATTATCAGGTAGCCGAGTATAACAAACGTGTATCCTCCCGACGGAGATCCTGAGATGGCTCCAAGAGAGGCGGCTCTCATCCACCTGTCACACCGTTAGACAAATAATCTTCACTCGAGACGGAGGCAACAACTTCTTACCGTAAGATCGCCGTGATAATGGTTGGTCTGCGGGAAGCGCCTAGATCAACGCATAGCCGCCTGAGAAGGACAAAAATGCACATGGTGAGGTAAAATGCACCCATGGCTCCAGTAAAGAAAGTCATGGCATCGTAGTTCATCTGCTGACGAAGGGCGAGTTTGGCTAGAAATGCCGGGTCCGCATGTGTTGAGTCGCCCGTCATGGTAAGATTGAAGTATTGGAGGAGTTTCAGAATCGGGTGCGTAATATATTTCGGAGATGGTAGAGAAGAGAGCAAAGGGGAAATTGGATCTAGAGAGAGTGAGAAGGGAAGAAACAAGCGTTGCCGTCGACTTGGTGGCTAGTACTAAGTAGGACAGAACACAGCAAGTGGGAAGAAGTATATTAAGGGATGTATGAGTGTATCAGAGAAGCAATCTCCGAAGTCACACGGCCATGAGTGAGTGTGATGTGGCAAGTGCTTCGAGTATGATGGCAGTTGTTCTCTTTAATCATTCTGTATTTCCATAGGACACGAGTGCTCACGATACGCAGGGAAAGGGTCTGATGGGGTATTCATTGTAAAGAGGTCAGACCAACTCCATCGACATCACCAGTGATTTTGATGTGAAGAGCCGTCGGAATGTTTGAAACAAGTTGACTGGTAACGCATGAAGAGAGCATTCGGCGCATGTTGTGATATCGTGCATAGAGCCATAGCTGCAGATATGGTCATGGCCCGAACAATCTGCTATGAACTCCCGTATACGGAAATATCTGAGCCAGAGATCTGTGAACAAAGTATAAGTGTTGGAGATAAGTGGGCATGTGCCTAAAAGACCCGGCGACGAGCATGATTCATGTATGCGCAGACGGCTCAGAATCATCGGTTAATGACATCTGAAGAGAGGCACAACATCCCCTGTAAATATCTTGCAAGTAGGTCCAGCAGGAGCAACCTTATTCACTTCCGAGTTCTGGTCCATTATCATGCTTCGGCCCTTGCTCAGAGTGTTCGAGGCTGAAACTGTGCTTCCACCTCGACAAAGGCATCGGAGTTGGCTGACAGCGACGAAGCGAGCGATCTCTGGTCACAAGGTAACGTTAATCGCTGAAGTCAAGACCAACGGCAAAGACATTAGTGAAGCAGTAGTTTGCCGGGTCGAAGTGAATTATGTAGCGAAACCCGCTCAATACCAAAAGTCTCAAGTCAGACATAGTCAAAGGATTGACGGATGACTGTTCTCAAACAAAAGGAGAACAATCAAAGCCTCTAACAGTTGTACTTGAAGACACTCAAGACTCCCCTTTCGATAGATTAGATCATGGTGTTTACCTTGAAGTCCTTGTGCTGATATACCCAGGTTGAAGTCATCGGTCTGTTCGCGATAGTGTCTCCACAAGCTCGTGAGAGCCGAGACAAAAAGACCTTGGATCAGGACTTGGTGTAACCGCCTCTGCAGTTAACCCAGGTATTTCAACTGCCTAGCTTGACATCAACGTCTTGGCTGAGAAGTATACTGTGGATCGCGGCGGTAAAAAGCCCAGGAAAGGCCGAGGCGATAACGACTGATCGCAAGCTCGTTGTTGCTCTATCATGAGTTATGATTAACTTAGCAAGAATTTCTGTTTCTCGACCAGTCTTGGCATTCGAGATCTCTGCTTTGCCAATCGCTTTACTGGCCAAGCAAAATCACGCAAACAACATTACCTCGATCTTGTAGCATGGTTCCTGTGTATCGTCGGCTTCTACCCCAGATGCGACAGCGCCGTGTGACACAGATGTGTTTTGTCAAGCTGACAGATATGTCGAATCTTTAAACGGCGTCACACGGCATTAGGTGTGGAATTCGGATCCTTGATACCATGGTGAGGTAACCTATATCGTCCAGAAGCCTTGTTTCAAGGTACTCGGCATGATGCATGGTGCAATTGGTTGTACGTAACCACGATAGACTATAAGCTGCGGTCAGAAAGCGCCACCGTCTCAGCACTGCCAGAAACCGTCGAAAGGCCGTTAGGCAATAGACGGAGAGACTAATCTGCAGGTCCGATACTCTCTTCGTTGAATGTGATTGCGTGTATTGTTTGAACGTCGATTTTAGCCACTGCCTTTAGATGCATGGCTATGTCTTCTGTTGTGGGATGACGGCTTCCATCATGCGCCCAAGCTAGTACGAAGTAAGAGACAATGAAGGAAAGTTTGTGCAATGAGCTGTCGCTTTGTGTATTTCTTTCATTCATGGTTCAGCGAGACCAACATGCACTTTGGACCACGGTTGCTTTTTTTTTTTTTTTGAATGACGAGTCGACAGTATATTCAAGTTCTCCTTGCTGTTTCTCATATAAAGTGAAATAGCGGCAGTGAAACCTTCAAACTAGTGCTTTATTGATACCATGGCATCTTTAGGAAGCCGTTTCGGATGTCACGATTGCAGTGAAGCTTTGGATCGGTCGACCTACCCATGTCTCTGATAGTGTGTGACATGAGTGGGGGTTGTAGAGTGTCTTGTTGATATAGCAGAAGCTTCTAAGCGATTGACATCTTCATGCCACCATTCGCACAAATGACACTACCCGTTGTCCATCCACTTTCCTCCGAACATAACATATCGATTGTGCCAGCGATCTCAGTTGTAAACCCTGGGCGTCGATTTCCCATTGACTCGCGAACCGTCTTATCGAAGCGCTCAGCATCCGATCCTGCCATAGCCAGGATCTCCGGTTCGCCGTCATACTGAGCCAACGGGGCCGTGTCGACATAAGGCTGGTTGATATCCCAGAAAGTTTTCCCAGCGGCTGCGTACATATCGCCCCAGGCCGGTCCAGGGTTGACAGCATTGACGGTAGCACGAGTAGCCAACTCACGGCTCCAAGTCCGGGTCATGGCCTCAACAGCTGCTTTACTTCCGGCGTAGACCGATTGGCCTTGGTATCCGATAGACGACGATACGCTTGAAACATTGACGATGCGCCCTGAACGGTCTGTGGGAAGATGCGGGGCAACGGCTTGGGTTAGAAGGAGGGGAGCTAGAACATTGACGTTATAAACGCGGTGGAACTCGACTTCTTGGATAGCCCCGTGCTTGGTATCGTTCATATGCTGGTTTGAGGACACTCCTGCATTATTGATCAAGATGTCGATCTGGAATGGTTTGTTTGAGTTAAAGGAGGCATGGAAAGATTGTGCTGCATCGATGATCTTAGGCGCCGCTTCAGATGGGCTGCCCAAGTCGGCCTGCACTGCAGAGCATTTAATATTGTGCGAAGATGAAAGTTGTTCACAGAACTTCTTGGTCGGCTCTGTGGACGAGTCTGAGGTGTAGACAAGGAGAAGATTGCATCCTTTGGCGGCCAGTCTCGCAGCAACAGCTGCACCAATACCTTTGATTGAGTTAGTTGACACTGAAATTATAGAGCCTGTTTTTAAGCACAAACCTCGTGAGCCGCCTGTAACTATCCCAAGCTTGGAATTATAGGGTCTATGGGACTTTGACGAAGATGTTGGCTCAGCCATGACGAATGATGAACTGTTTTAAATTGAGTTGTAAGTGGTTTGTGGACGGAATATTCGTGACTTGATTGAACAGATTTTCAGGGAATAACCAGGTAATTCAAAGACAGGAGCAAACATTGATAATGCACAGCAGCTTGATACCTTAGGGATCTATACCGACTTCAAGGAGACAATTGATGTTGGGAGAGGCAAGAGCCCCCCACGACGACAGTACTCATGATAGTGGGGGCATGTGACGTCGACAACTCATTCCCGCCAAAACACTCAGGCAAGTACGATAGTGGCTCTCGACATGGAATTGCCGATGCAAGAGCAGACGGGGAAGCTCCTACTGCAAACATAGCGGATCCTACGAGGCATTCCAAGCACATGATGCTTCTTCAAGCCTGCCTAACCCTCTAGTACTGAGCAATACAGATACACTAGATCATATAGAGAGAGCATCTCCCAGCCAGAAGACTCCCCCATACTGCTAATCGAGGGGCTAATGGCCTCTGCGGGGTAAGCCAATGCACTAGGAGTCGCTAATTGCTCGGGTCCTAGGGCCTCACTCCAACAATCCCCAATTACCGGGGTATCAACCAATGAGAGACTCAATAGCATGGGCCCAACGACGTCTCTCCACTGACCTTTACTTCTTCCATACAACTAAACACTCCAAGGTACCCGTTTGGCCTTGGACCACTAGTCCATTTTGCTTCGCAATATCTTCTTTGGGTAGTTCCGACGATTTCACGATGGAGACATTGCCAGGTCATCCATGGGAAGAAGCGGTGATGGCTCGGAGTTAGGTGTCGTATTCATGCTCCCGGAATGCCTCAATCAAGAATAATGATCCTTATCATTGGGCTACATCTACCAAATTTGAATGATTCATAACAAACAGAGGGACATTTGGGGTGGAAGATTTCCGGTGCGGAATCAGGTCGGCCAGGGACGTTTACTCTGTAGTATAAAGAAGTGCATATTCTGAGCCATTACGAGCCATATCCTTTGACATCTATTTCCCTCTTCACTTTCCTCTTATTCTGTTATTCTCTGATTATCCTTTGGAATTATTAGACACAATCTTTAAAATGTCCGATCTCAACCCTCTTAACGGAGGCAACTTCGTCCACGACAACAACCGCCTGGTCGATGGCGGCTCTATCCTGAAGCGCTTCTCCCTCCAAGGCAAAACTGCAATCATTACCGGTGCCGCCGCTGGTATCGGCTTTTCTATTGCTGAGGCCTACGCCGAAACCGGTGCCAACATTGCTCTCTGGTACCGCACCAGCAACAAGGCCCACGAACGTGCCGAGGAACTAGCCAAGAAGTATAATGTCACTGGTGAATATCCCTGTGGTTCTTCCTTTACTAAACAGTTGATTCTAACACGTTCCTCTTAGTCAAGGCTTATCAAGTTGATATGCGGGACCCTGATGCTGTTGAGAAAGCAGTCGATCAATCAGTCAAGGACCTCAACGGCCGTTTGGACATCTTTGTTGCCAACGCCGGTATTCCCTGGACCAAAGGCCCCATGATCGATGGCCCTATCGACCACTATCGTGACGTGGTTCAGACTAACCTCGACGGTACTTACTATAGCGCCAAAGCAGCAGCCAAGCACTGGCGTCGTCAGAAGAACGAAGGCACTGATCTTAACGGCCAGCCTTTGACCAACTACACATCTGGCAGTTTCATCGCTACTGCTTCCATGAGCGGCAGTATCGTGAATACTCCTCAACTCCAGGCTGCTTACAACGCCGCCAAAGCTGGTGTTATCCATCTCATCAAGAGTCTGGCTGTTGAGTGGGCTAGATTTGCTCGCGCGAACGCCATATCTCCTGGTTATATCATAACAGAAATCTCCAATTTTGTACCTCAGGAGACTAAGGATATTTGGAAGGACAAGATTCCTCTAGGGTAAGTTGGTAGTGGCCTCTTGTGTAAATCATGGTGCTGACAAGTGATAGCCGTGAGGGCGAGCCCCATGAACTCCAGGGTGCTTACTTATTCCTGGCATCGGATGCTTCTACATATGCTACTGGAGCCAATTTTGTTATCGACGGAGGCTACAGCGCTCCTTAATGAGAGTAAGAGATGCCAGCAACTTTGGATAAACGATGCTATATCTGAAATATCGAAGAGCTATATAAAGGATAGAATTAGAGCAATAGAAGAAACAGAAATCGTACAAGAAAAGACATAACGAGAATACCAAGAACTCTAAGCTTGTACCATTCCACCATGTCTCGAACATCTCTCTTTGCATAATCAACCCAAAGAATCTTACACACTCGTCTCCTCCGATTCAAAGCCCGCATCAAGATCATCCCTCCAATTCTCCGGCGACAAAGGAGAATGAAAGCCAGTGCGTAAAGCCCTTGCCTTCATCACATCATCCCCTTTGAGAATCTTTTGCATCTTTTCAGTCTTCATCCTCCTCTCTAGCCGAAAGCCTGTATGAGCCCTAAACCGGAGAGTTCGTCCGTACAGCGGATTACCCTCTGTGTCCTGGGTAGTTCTGATGATGGCGTCAGCGAGTTTCACAAACTGCTCGAAAGCAACACTGTGCTCGAACTTGTCGAGCTTTCTACGCCCGGCTCTGACGTGTCTTCGAGCTCTATCCAGGTTTTCTTGGTCCGTGGCAGTGAAGATCCTCCTAACGCCGTGGAGAATACGCATTGAGGCATTAATCTGGCCGCTGACGCTTGGGTCCATGCTTCTGAAATCCTCGTTGCAGAATTCAACCCAATTCATAGCATCGGTCAGCATGATGTTTGCCAAGGTGTTGGCACCCTCACGGAGAGCCAACTGGATGTAATTGCGAGTACGGAAGAAGCAGAGCAGGTTGAGATAGTTGATCCGGTCCGTGAGACTCAACCTATCTACACTGTTGAAGCCATCACGGCGGATTTTAACAGCGTTGACCAAGCTGTCGGCCGTGGGGAAGTTGACTCTTTCCATGGCAGTTACGGCGTCTTGGTTGATGATAACTTCGCTCTCAAGAGTCTCGATCCTCTTTCTGAGCTCGTGCAGTTGTTTCTTGAGATTGTTGGACGTTTCGACCTCTTCTTCCTGTGTTTTCAGCTGTGCCTCGAGCTCTTCGATTCTCTCCTTGTCCGATTTGGGGTTCCTTTCTTCCTTGGGAGATCCCTCCGGCTTGTTGTTGGCTTCGTCGGCGTCCTTGAATACTTGGAGTTCTTTTTTGAGTGACTCTATTTCATTGTCCTTGTCGAGTATGTCCTCAATAAATGTTGAGTTCTGATCTTGTAATAGCCTGATCTTAGCAGCTTGCGGACCCCCTTTGTTGTTAATGTTGCGTTCCAGTTGCTTCGTTTTCTCGTCTTTCTCCGCGATGTCCTTGTCAAGGTTGAATTTGATCTGTTCCAGTCTCTTGATCTCGGCATCCAGCCATCCCTTGGTCGAAGTTGGTGATAGTATACCTTGACCAAGTGAGTTTCCTCCAACAGTTATTGGAGTTCGTGGTATTTGAAAGCTCGTGAGCGGTGGAACGGAATTCGCGTCAACGCCTTGTGGGGAGCTATATTGTGCCGGCGCTTTCTGAGTTTCTTCCAGCTCAACCTTTTCATTTTCGTTTTCTCTCAGCTGCTGATTGAGGCGATCACGCTGTCGAGAATTCCTCTCAAGACCTAGACACCGGTTAATATGACCCCCTGTGAATTGCACATGCGAGATGGCGTGACTTACTAGCTTCCAGCTCCTCCTCCGATATTTTCAATGCCTTCAAGACGATCCAATCCCTACCGAGCTTCCCTCTCTCCATAGACTCTTTGTTAGGCGGCCAGTCTGCCTCATAGTTCTTCTTTAGCTGGCCCCAATGCTTGGAGGCTTCTCGAATCATCTGTCGAGCCTGTTCCGGTGCCTTTTCGTCCTCATTTGGGATTGAGTCGACAGTTTCTTTGGTCAAGGCCCAAGTTCTGGCGTGTGTGTCTAGTTGCTTGTAAATCTCTTGGTGGAAGTGCTTGTACTTTTCGACCTCTTGTTCTACTTCCTCGTGGCCTTGTCGTTCTATTTCGCACTCTTCTCGGAGTGTTTTGCATTCGTTCTCGGCCTCTTCGAGACACCTCTGGCCTACTTCAACTTGGCTCTCAAGAAGCTGTATCTGTGCCGAGAGTTCATTTTCCGCGGCCTGGCTTTCTGATTTTATGTTAATGCCGTGATCAAGAACAGGTGGTGAAGTATACTCACCACGATCTAGCCTTGCCTTGAGCATTCTCGTCTCCACTTCAGCCATCTCTAGCTGTTCCTCAAGCGCTGCGATGTCTTTCTTGTATTTAAGCTCTTTCTCAGAGCTTTCCTTCGCAGCTTCAGTGTTATCGCGGCGAAGGTCGCGAATCTCGCGAAGTAACGGAGCCTGAAAACTTATGCTCTGGTCCTCCACGTCACTTTTCCTCCTTGTTTGAGAGATTTCCCCCCCATCTTGAAGCTCTTTTTCGAGTCTGGCCACTTCAAGATCTCTTGTTTCGAGGAACTTCTTCAGCGTATCGTTAGACTTGTTTAGTTCATCCTTGTCTTTGTTGGCTTCGTCCAGCGTCTTGTGTACATCGCGTAGTTGCTTGGCCATTTCGAGTTTGAGCCGATCTATCATCTTGACGAACTCATTGGCGAGCTCAACTGGAATGGTCTTCTCGTCCTTGGACCACTCCATGAGAGCAGGAAACATCCCACTGTTCAAGGTATAGTGGTGAAAGATCTCCTTAACCAATGCAGTAGGAACGTCTTGTCCATCATCCTTCAGACGCTGGATTTGCTTTCTCGCCCTCTCTATCGGAGGAGTGCTGGACCGAAAATAAACTCCAAATGGGTTGGCTTCTCCTGTCTCAGGGTTGATGATGTGATCATTGTATCCTTTTACTGCATCCTTGAATTCCTCGTCAGAAATTGGATCGTTCCGAGCCCACATCAGTTGACGGTCCGGATGGTTCAGGGGAGGCTCTGGGTGCTGTTCTCCCCACCACTGCTGATCATGCTCCAGGCGGGCTTTTTGATAATCAAGATACATCTCATGAGTAGGTTCAGGCCGTACTCGTTGTTCTTGCTCCTTTTCAGGTGGTGTTGACTCTGACTCTGGCTTTTCAATCTGACTCTCGTCAACGGGGGGCGGTCTGTTTATTTCGGTCTCAGGCTCAGGGGCAGTCTCGCCTGTGACATCTTTATCTTCATTTTCTGAAGAAGGTGTTTTTGCTTCGCGCGACTCTGACCCAGAATCTTCGGAAAATGTTTCATGTATAGAAGCCGTTTGTTTGTTGTCCCGAGGGTCAGGCTTGACCGTTGAGTTGGTGCCTTCGGACATTTTGGTCGGATTGAGAGTCGAGTTTCGAAAAATCGTAATAATTCTGCTGTAGTATGGTATCTCTGAAAGGGTCCCAGAGATCCATCGAGGGCTTCGAGGAGTTTAAGAACCATGTTAGGGACGATTGCTTTGGACATTGTTGTGCTTTGTGTGGTAAAGGTATCCGTGCTGCAACCACCACGTCCGAGGGCTATGGCTAACAAAGAGACAGTTAAAGGGAGAGTATTTTATACGCTATTGTGAGCTCAGGCACTCGCTTTCTTTGAGATGTCTTGATGGGTGTCCTCATTTTCTTTCAACTTAGACACCATTTCCTGCCAAAGTTGTTGAGAGCTGGCTCATATGGTCGATTACTGTAAGAGGTAGGATGATATATGTCCTTGTTATCTTGGGTTACATTTTTCGTTACCGCTTCGCTCTTCCCATGTAGCTATGTGCTATTAGTCTGTTTTACTTCTCCCTCGTATGTCGTCGAGTCCCGTAGACTTGAACTAGAGCCCTTTTTCTGATGGTTCGACGCCTATAGGGATCGAACAAAGAAATAGGAGACGATCTGGTCTGTGTTCCACAGTATCACTAACACGCTCATGTCGCAACAAGACAAAGGAATTATTCTCTCCATTGAGCTATTCTTAGGTTTACCCGGGTATTCGATGCTTATTTGCTCGGAAAAGATCCTTTGTTTGCCGTGATGAGGGTTGCCGAGTGTCAGTGGTGAAATATATCCAGTTGAAATATTGTCTAGAACCACGTATGATACTCGTAGAGTAAATGAATGAAACAAGAGGCAACTCATTTCATCATGCTCCGGGTCAGAGGTAATTCAAATTCGCAATTACATATAACTTTCCATTCAAAACTATTCATGCCTATAATGCGTTCCATGCCGGCGTTCTCGATACTCTATCCTGCAGCCCCTCCTCAGTGTTGGCCCTGTCTTCTACATGAACCGAGAACTCAGTCGTCATCTTGATGCCTCTCTCGTTATCCACCATCATGATTCCATCAGTTGAACCAGCATCCGAAGCGGACCTTTTTCCCTTTGGCTCTCGCGATTGACCATGGATTGAGACTTGGGGGTTCGCTGTCATGTAATCCCTGTGCCAGACGTCGTCGCTAAGATCGTAGCCGCTGCTTCGTGAAAACTTCCTCATGCTGTATTGGTCATAGCGCTGTGTGTCGTCCCACTCCAGCAAAGGTTGGAATGTGGCCAAGCAAATACACCAGAGTCCGACGTGAACTTCTAGAGGGAACCAGGGTGCTATGCGAACCATCTTGTACGTCCTATCAAGTTATCAGCTCTCCTCATTCGGGTTTGTGTGCATAGTGTTGGAACTTACAAGTCGGTAGTATACGAATCGTTAGTAAGTAGAAATATGAGTCTCGTAATCGTCGCGACCACGGCAAACAACCCAACGGCAAAGACCAACGTCAATTTAACCGTCTTTCCTTGTGCTATGTTGATTGTTTTTGAAACCCATACACTGAGCCCCAATATTACAATGTTGAGAGTGCTTGCGAGGATCGCGTGAGCCCATCTCACGCGCCCTATGCTGAAATTGGAAACGCATTGTCTGTCCGGTTCGTCCGCGTCAAAGACATCCCTGCGTATAAATCAGTATTGAAGTCGAACCATAGGCTATGAGGATGTTTAATTCAACTTACGATACTGGAGTGCATGCAAAGAGGACGAAAAAGAAAGAAGTCAGAGTAACAATAACGGTCGCTGTGGAAGCTCCATAAACGCATGCCGTAAAGGTCCCTATCCATTCAGATCAGCAACTGGAAATAGCAAATGTATGAGTGATGCTCTCACTGTCTTTCTTGATACGGGCAAGAAAAGCGAGAATCGAGAGTCGGACAACCCCGCCAGACAACAAAAATACCAACTTATCAAGGGGAAACAACTATAGCGAGTTGTGTCAGTATTTTAAGCATGATATCGAGGTGCTGTACTCTAGAACCTACGAAGAACATTTGAGACAATGTCTCTTTAGGCACATCTTCCATGTGTGACCCAACGCCTCTCGCCACAAGAGCAATCTCTAGACAAGAGAAACATACAACAAATCCCTGACAAGAAGTTAGTTTTACCTGAGATTGGTAAGGTATAAGCTCGTGGGTAACAGAGAACTCACCCAAGCAAAAACGGCCAATAAATCATCCCATCCGAGACTCTTAGTTATGATGCCACGAACATAAAATCTCACAAGTATCAAAGCCGAAGTGATGACTATGAGCGCAACGTTAAGGTTGAAAATGGGTTGACCATCACTGCTCTTGGGGTCGAACACGGCCCTCGGCAGGACCACCATATCTTCTGTCTCTTCTCTATCCGATAGATTCTGTCGCCGACGTTGTGATGGTAATCGTGGTGGTGATGGATATAGCCCGAGGCTTCTCGTCGTCGAACTCGGAGGGACGGCCTCTGCCGAGTTTACGATTGATGATATCCGATATTCGTGCAAGTGAGCAATACATTAGTGATTGACACAGACTGTCACCAGACTACTGATATAAGTATTTGAACGTTCACGGTGTAACCCAAGAGGAAAAGAGGAGTCTTGATATCGGGGGAATTACTCCGTACTTGAGAGTACATCACAATCCATGGCACTGGGGCTTCTGGACAGTTCTGTCCATTCTTAGGACATAGGTAAGGGCCTTGGAGGTCTATAATGCCACACTACCGTCTATCAGCATGGTTACCACGATAGCTTGAGGTAGACACGTTGGTGGAAGGATGGATCATCTTGGCCGGACATGGCTAAGTGCTGTTGATCATAACAAGCCCTCTAGTCGCTTGAAAGTCAGTTTAGCCGGCTTGATCTTGTGGCGTTCTGGGTAAGGACTCGTTCGTTGCTGGGTTACACGAATATCCTCTTTGTTAGTGGACACTTATGACACCTCAGAGCTGCAGTTGTAGGTCTGCTAAACTAAATAGCTTATATGTAGGCACTATCACTTGGAATAAAGGAGTCACCCGTACTTGAGTCTTTATTTTTACTTCCTAGGTTGATAATATCATATATAGATGTTAGACCACCAGCTTGTCACAGAAAACCGATCCATCAAAGGGTGTAATGGCATGTAACAACAAAGAGTCATGAGATATATCTCCATACTCTTGGCTCCCAGCTCTTCCGTTCGCCCGCCTCTATAGCCACAAAGGGTTGAATCGGCATTGTAGACAGCTATTACATTACCGTCCACCAACTTAAACGCCAAACCAGCCCCAGCATATCGTACCCATGTACAGCGTAAAGCCTGCCTCAAGCAGCACCAGATCCGGTCTACCAAGTCTTGCTTCTCCCGTTCCTAGCAAGGCGCTAGCTAGCGGAAGAATGCTTTTGTGCCTTACATATGTCTTAGTGCGAATCCCTGCATTCCATTAGACGACCACTTCATTGGACGGAGTATTCTGGTATGGAGGATCTAAGTTTTATTATTCCCCTTCTGATGGGTGATTAGCACCAGCCTTGTGGAATTAAAGTTGGTGGCACATCTATTCACATAAGTTTCTCGAAGCATTTGTCAGGATCACGCATCACGGTCTTGGAAACTTGAATATGACTGTAAACAAGAGATTGTTAGCACAGTAATGGAACGAGAGTCTACATATTGAAAGTACCCTGTAATTCTGCAGTGCAATTCGTTGCTGCGTAACATGTTTTCCAAGACCTCATCCGAGAAGAATTGTTGTGTTGGATTTGAGTCTTATCATGCCTCACGTAGTAAAAACATTGGCACCAGTAGCCATTTTTCTACCTACAATGGCTTGCTTAACCAACTAAGCTGAGAGATCCGTATTAATATAGGTATGATACCATTGCCTAACGCACCGCATAGCTAGGTATATATAATTCGAAATAGCCACCCAACAAAGTACCAAACAAACCGGAGCAACTCTATAGCCTCCCACACTTCTCAATAAGTGCCCTCGAGTAACTCTCAGTGTCTAATAGCACGCAAGATACCATACACCGTGGACTGTTCTCCTTTCACCACGAGCGAGTGGGAGGCCAACCCAGATACGATATATAATATGACAGTGAGCAAGCCAGCCAGCAGCACTCCCTGTAACCACACACACAATTCCAGATATAAAAATCTGACTGCCCACGCCTATACTTACTCCATTGCCAACCCCCTCACCACAATTCTCCATCAGGGACCATATCCTTGGGTGCTTGGCCTCTTTGTTCTTGCCTGACACTGTTTCGCGTCGCTCGGACTGCCGAAAGATTCAACGGTGCGGGTGGTCCCTTTCGAGGAGCATCAGGATCCCGAGGACTTGGGGGCTTTGGTGCGGGCTTGGGATGCGCTGGGAGGCCCAGAGAACCATCGGGCAGCTCGGGTGGTCCGGTCGAGTTCCGGAGATGTTTTGGCGTGGTTGGTGAGATCTGCTTGCGAATATCGGGATCGTACATGTGATGCACAGGATGCCCACTAGGGGTGGGAGACTGAACGGGGCCTGGTCGACTTTGCCGTTTGATCCCGCGTGGTGATGTCGGGGCCCAAGCCTCAGCAAAAGCATTTCCCGGGTGAACAAAAGTCAAGAGAGCGGCAGCTAAAAAGGGTAACACTCCTCCAATAACCATGAAGGCGGCCTGGTTCTGGAAGACATCTCCCGAAACACCATCTGCAAATTCGACAAGTCGGTAGAATGAGTAGACAATCAGTAGTGCAGATGCCATCTCCATAGCTAAGTATCGCGTTAGTTGAAGAGGTCAACAGTGAGGTAAGGGATATGTACCCATAAGGAATTTCTTGAATTGGGAAGATGAGTAAACCTGCGAGTGCCTAGCATCGAGTGTTCCTCGGCGAGTGCTCAAGCTGAGAGTGAACCAAAAGTGTAGACCAGTGCATGCTATCAATGATAGAGCTTGTATGGCCAAGCCTGTGGCTGTGATTGCCGCTCCCTGCTTTCGCTATTTGAGTTTAGTACGTGACACCCCTTCTCAGATATTCCCGGATAACATACGCTAATCCCATTGGTCTCGTAAGCTGTGAAGATGATGCCAACCAGCTCGAGTATTATTGTAAGTGCACCGATTCCCCAGAAGATCAGGCCGGCAACGAGTGGTCTAAATGGACAAATTGGTTCTCCGTAGATGCCCAGGATATGAGGAAGGACGATGAAGATGGCGACACTGATCAGAGATGGTCCTAGGACTGTTCCAAAGAGGAAGAGAAAGAAATGTCCCTGGTTATCCCGCTTCGAGTGCAGCAGGATTCGGCCAACAAAGCCTAGCACTTCAAAAAGGATACCGGTCGTCAGGGCGAGGGAGAAGAGGTAGGTTCTAGACCGAACACCAAAGTATATCGCAACGAGAGCAAGTAGAGCAAAAACAGTGAGCAACACGGCGTTGCCGCCTACACTCGGACTGTATGAGTAGAAGCCATCAGAGGCCGGACAGGTCGATCCGCAGTCACTGGTCATTGTCGGGTGTCGACCAGCAAAGGCTGGCAAGTTATCATGACAGGCTGACAACCAAGTCAAGAGCAAAGAGGGACTCGGAGAATTAGACGGGGTGGCTTGGCCCCCTACATATAGACAGGTAGACAGGTCAACTCTGCCTATCTATCTGATGGTCTGTGGGCGGAGCCCTACATGTGAGGCTCTGTACCCATGGGGCGCTGCAGAGAGAGGATCACGGTTGGGAGGGCCATGGATGCAGTGCAACAGTAAAGACAGGCTAGACAAGCAGACAAGGTCTCGACGGGTGAGACGGAATTCAGCCTTTACCAGATAGTCCTACGGGTTCGCCCAATAGGATGTAAGAAGAACTGCCGTCAGCTAGAAAGCACGACAACATGATTTAACGAGAACGATCAATTGTGGACATGATCGACGACTCTCGGGAGCACAAACCTGCACCAGGTCCCAACACTTGACAAAGTGCCAGAATGCCAGACCGGAAAGGCAAGAAATCGTCCAAGAGCATTTCGTTGTTGGTCGCTATCCTTGTAGTCATGAGCCAGGGTGATAGCATTTGTAAAGTGGTTTCGACCAGGAAAGCTGCAGAGAACTGTCCATGTAACTCCAAACATGACAAGCAAAGGAAAAAGTGTAACTTATCCGGAGCCTGACAAGGTTGCATATCCAGGATCATGGCAATCTCTGCCTGCAAGAGACAATCTCTTGTCATTGCGCTGGCTTGGATGGGGCTAAATCTGCCAATCATGAGGGGATCAAGGCGGGGAAACGGCGGCAGCCCGCACGGCACAGACGCAGCGGGCGAGCGGTACAAGGCCAGGAAGGCCTACCAAAGCGGCCAAAGTCTGATGTGGTTGGTCAACGGGCGCGAAATGGACCTACATGGTCTTGGGCGGCAAACGGCCCGCATCGTGTCATTCCGCGCGAGCTCTGCTAACGCGCCAGTGGTGGATCGGGAGTTGACAACCTAACGTCTGCAGGCATATAGACATATGTGACTCGAGGCTTGCTTGGATGGATCATGTCATGATCAATTATCAAATTCGAATCTGCGAGGTCGCGGAGCTGTTCCAGGATACAGGGCCCATGAAATGCATGCGAAGCGCTGCTGTGAATAATGCCGACCGACCCTGGCTCTCCAACCTCCAACGGAAATCTTGTCAACCTCGGGGGAACTCGAAGTGAACAGAAGGACCCTGAACATGCAGTTGGTTCGAGATGCAGCACACCTCGTGCCAGATGTCCGACCGTTGAAACAACCTCGGGAGATGGTATGGCAATTGTCGATCCAGAGTCTTTACTGCCCTGACGGGCACATTGCCGATATGTGTGTATTGCGGTTTGTATCCACCCCCAAGCTTTGGTGTGTAACGGATTGGTCAATCGATTGTGTTGTCTGATCTCTCGTTCACTGTTGAAGTGGGGATTGTGACAGGCTTCAACGCTGGATCAAGCAGGTGATGCTCATAAACTCGCTATCACCAACACTTCTTCATGCATCTTCTGCATCTTCTGCATCGTAAAGCACCCTGGGCTTGGATATTCTGTTGGTGACTCCCAAGTTTCCTGTAAAGTACTCGAACCTTGTCAACCAAACAACTTTGTCTTCTTCGCGGCACAGTGGGTAAATGTGGTCGCGTGAAAGTTCCGCTGTTGACGACGACAGTCAACCCCTGCTTGAGGGACTTTTGCCAGATTGGCCTTGGTGAACTCCATGGCTGAGTCAAAGTATCTCGATTTTCAAGATGTGTAAACCCAAGATCGGAGACACGGCGCTAGAAGCTCCGGCTGCACCAGCCACGTTCGACTACAACGCCACAGTCATAAGCTTGTAGCCACATTCACCCCTCCTGTTCAGGTCAAGGGAATGGACGTCAGGTGCGGTGAGGCCTACCGCCTATCCTATCGCGGGGCTTGGCTCAGGCTGAGTAGCCTTGGTGACGTACAACCGACCTAGTCAGACTTTCCTGCCCATCCGTCTTTTTAATATCGTCAAGCGGTTCATATACAGACCATGCAAGATTGACAGCTCGTTGGAGCTTTTAAAAATTACACGTCAAATTGCAAATCACTGCTCTAGAGAGAGGGACGTTCCCTGGATTCTCGCTGGCTCAGTAGAGTCATCCCACGTTGAACTCACAACATCACCTATCAACCTGACCACGACATTATTGGACCGTTAGGCCCAGAACAGTCTCGGATCTAGCAATCGCGTCACACAGCTGATCTTTTCTCTTTTGTTTACTTCTCCTTCTCGCCCATCATGTCTATTCGTATAGCGCTGGACGACCAGCCCGAGTTCTACACCAACATCGATTTCATCCAAGGTCGAATCATCCTTGGTATCAACCGCTCCGAACAGATTGGAAGTATCGTTGTCAAGCTCGAAGGAGAGTCAAAAACAGCTTTGCAAGCTCCCAATGCCTTCGATCCACAGCACATGGCTAGGCTTCAAACTGGCCCCCAACGACCTCCAGGCAGCCCGGCAACTGAGAACCACAAGATCCTGTACAAATTGCAACAGGTCTTCCCAGATGATTATTATGCCAGTTCATCCAACCCATACGGTGCATACCCGCTGCAAGCTGGAGAGCATGAATTCCCCTTCAAGTTCAAGCTTCCCATCAACAATGCCTGCAGTGATCCAATGGCAATGTCGAAGATCGGTGGGATGGCCAACGCTGGTGGATTTGGGGGCGGAGGAATGTTCGGTATCGGTGGTGTCAGGGTCATGGATGGCAGCAAGCAACTCTACCTTCGCCATGTCACCCGCACACTGCCTCCTTCGTTGACAGGATATCCCATGGAAGCAGAGATTCGCTACTACATCAAGGTCACAATCCAACGGCCGGGATTACTCAAGGAGAATTGGCGATATCAGATCGGGCTCAAATTTCTCCCCATTGAGCCACCACGGCCGAAGCCGACAACTCAGGAGGCTTTTGCTCGTCGACCCTTCACATTTCGACCGCAGTCCCCTCAACCAGAGAAAAAGCGTTCTTCTCTCTTCAACTTCGGCGGCAGCTCCGATTCCAAGTCTGCTGCTACACTAGAAGCATCTGCAGATGTTGCTCCAGCTCCAGCCATCGAAATATCAGCACGCCTACCTCACCCTAGTATATTGACATGCAACAAGCCTGTTCCCCTACGGCTTATCGCCAAGAAGCTCAACAACAATCCCGAACAGGTCTACTTGGTATCGTTTCAGATGGAACTGATTGGCCGTACTGATGTTCGTGCTCTCGAACTCCATAACCAAAAGATCAACCGATGGGTTGTCGTTTCCAATCCCAATATCAACATTCCATTGACGACAGGTCCCAACGATGAGGTGGGTAAAGAGTTGGTGATTCCAGACCATATGTGGAAAAACATATCTCTACCCAATACCGTGGCACCATCTTTCGTCACCTGCAATCTCTCCCGGAAATATGAGCTTGAAATAACGGTTGGCCTGGCCTGGGGTCAACCCAAGAAGGGTCTTACCTCCACCAAGAGTCCGCCAGTTATTCTTCTACCACTACGTTTTGCGCAAGTAGAGGTTTACTCCGGTATCACACCGCCCCCTGAACTCCTTGAAGCCTCGACATCAACGCGGCCTGGACGAGCAACTTTTACGAATAGCGTTCCTCCTCGTCTTCCACCAAGACAAAATTCCGTCACAGTGTCACCTCAACAGCAGCAACCACAACGGCCTCCTCAAACCTTTGACCAAGCCCCTGCGCAGCCGGCTCACGACCCCCTCTACCCACCACAACTGGCTGCGGGTCAGGACGCTCCTCCATATGACGATGCACCACCTAGTTACGACGAGGCCGTTGCCGAAAACCTGGCTGGTCCATTTGACGGAATGCAGTCCCGGCCCGCCTATAGTGGTGTCACAAACGAAAACGCGCCGAGTCAGATGCCCTCTGAGAAGAATTGAAATGCCGCAAAGCATGAGTTGTTTTGGAAAGTTTAATGTGCCAACGATAATGACAGGGCGTTAGAGACATTATGGAGAGCAGGGAGGAAGGAAGTCTGCAGTTAGATACATGTTTTGAACATACCCAGCTCGACGCGATCAATTCTTTGCTTAATCGAATATCCCAAGATGAGGTTCAACTTAGCAGTCTCATGCTATGAGCTTGAGATTTTTATAAAGAGAAGCCACTTGTTGGGAGTTGGCGCATCCTCATCTTAGACCCAGACTTAGATGTGATGGTGTTACTCCATAATCTTAAAGTTATCAGTTTCAAAAATAGTCAACGCAAAAGCAATAGATCCAATACATGTCGAATAGGCACAGATTTGACCTGCTTACTCACCATATAACTATTTAAAACTATCTCTAGATTTCATCTGATCTCGTCATCGTCTTAATCCTAAATTTCACATGTTTCTTATAACTTATGCCTTATACAAGATCATGTATTCAAGCTTCTGCATTAGATTATTATCATCAAGAACTCTCTCAAAGAACTGCCACAGGAACCTAGTTTACAGACTCATAGATTTTCATCGTATATTACTTTGTATGATGGTGACATTCCTTCAGCTCTCAAGTGACGCTTTCATCAAGTCCACCAAAAAAATCGCATGCACACGAACCGTGACGTCACCGATCTCGGACTTTATCCCACGCTGCGGCATTCCACAACCACAACCCTCAATCGCAAATTGCATCCATGCAACTCAGAGTTCCATGAACAGATCGACAATATGGCGCAAGGCGCCTGCTTTTCCTCTGGGTAGATACCCGTGCCGCGCGCAATGGCACCCAATCTCTCGTCGGAGCCTTACTTGCAGCAGCTTTCTTCGTCGTGAACATGACCCACGGATAAAGGCACTGGACAGGGAGATATCTGATGACTATGCCATAATACGAGAGAAATATGGTTAGTCCTAGGTGACTCGATCATGATCTACAAGGGTTTGCTGCTAATTCTGCTCTGCGATAGATACTCCCAAATACCCCATCGTTCTCGCCCACGGCCTCTTTGGCTTCGCTGAACTACGCCTCTCTCCCTACTTCCCAGCCGTCGAATACTGGCACGGCATTCGCGATGCCCTCACTGCACAGGGCGCTACCGTCTTGACTCCCACCGTGCCCCCCTCCTCCTCCATTGCCGACCGCGCAGCCGCCCTCCGCTCCGCCCTTGAAGCCCAAAGCCCTGCCCCCGAAGCCTTCACCATCGTCGCTCACAGCATGGGCGGTCTCGACGCCCGGTACATGCTATCCCACCTCGAGCCACTTCCGATCCGCGTTGCAGCCCTCGTGACAGTTGCCACGCCGCACCGTGGAAGTGCCTTTGCTGATTACCTTCTGGACGAAGAGGTCTCGCCGCTGCATCGATATCTGCCCCGACTATATCAAACCTTTGAAAAAGCCGGTCTCGGTACAGCGGCCTTTTCGCAACTGACGAGACGTTATATGGCCGAAGAGTTCAACCCGAGCACGCCAGACCGGCCGGATGTGCGATACTTTTCCTACGGAGCAGCAGTAGAACACCCTGCGCTGTTGAGTCCGTTTCGGCATCCGCATGCTGTCATGACACAAGCAGAAGGACCCAATGATGGGCTTGTCAGCGTGAAGAGCAGTCACTGGGGTACATACAAGGGCACGCTGGTCGGAGTGAGCCATTTGGATCTTATCAACTGGTCCAATCGCGTGGGATGGACGGTGCGGGAGTGGATGGGCATAAAGAAGAATTTCAATGCTATCGCATTCTATCTTGACGTAGCAGATATGTTGGCCAAGGAAGGTTATTGATATACGTATACCCTACTTATGATTGAGTTTTGTACTATAGCATATTTAGACCCCATACCTATGAGATAGATAAGTGATGTTTGATATAGATGAGCGGAACATAATGAGAAAGAATTCTTGTCTTCACAAATTGCGTCATGAAAGAAGGCGGTTTAAGTGAAAGGCAGAATCGAGTTATAGGATCATTCATTATTGATTGCTTCAAACAGGTAGGTATCAGTAGCATTAGAATATAGAATACAGCCACCTAGCCGCGAACACTCGACGAGAACCCGTCCTCCAGCACATTTGTCCCACGAGATCCGGTGGTATGCAGGTATGTACAAAAGAATTGCGAGCCAACTCCGCCGGCCGTAGAAGATTCGGTTGGCGATTGGCAAGCGAGGAATTGGTGAGGGACGAAACCGTTAAAGAAATAACTGGAATACGGGGCCACAGTCGGTCACCCGATGTGTCGCAGAAGGCACCTTGTCGTTACACCACATCTGCCTGAGGCGAACAGTCCAAAGACGCTCATGACTATGCCCTCAGGTCACCCTCCACTCCTCTAACCTCGGCCTTATCCGCATGATTCGGCTTAGGCGGCGGTGGGCTTGTTGGCCTTGCGAGCAACGGCCTTCTTGTGAAGGAAGAGACTCAGCAGGCCAATGGCAACTAGTGATAGTATTAGTATGCGTTACTAAGTGGCTATGCTCTAAGGTTCGACGTACCAACACCGACGATACAGAAAACGACAATAACACCAGCCTCCTTAGCAGCCCAGTTCTGGCGCTTGGCGAGCTGGTGGACGACCTCGTCGCGGGTCATGAGAGACTTGATAGCGGCCATTATGTCGGGAGTGGAGAGATTGCTAGGGGTGACATGTTAGCTGATAATTCCGATGATCGATGTCGTGTTGCGACTAGAGCCGTCGCAGACAGACGAGGCCATGCAACGTTTTTGCCCGTCCGTGCCCGTTAAGCGATGCTATCGCACCAGTTCCATAGTCATGGCCGTGTCATGGTTCAATTGAATCGTCTTGAAGCGAACCGATTGGGATTTTCTGAGCGCTTCCTGGCAAACTGCAATTGGAGTCTGCCGAACGCTAGTGCCGGCATTTGTGCTAAGGATTGCGACGATGGGCGTGACGAGGGCAAAATTGAGGACGACAGCCATTGAATAGGAATTGGTGTGGTAGTTGATGCGCATAACTCCGAGGCGGACAAGACGTGCGAGGGAAGGAACAGGGTAAGAGCAAGACAGCGACCTACCTTTTGCGAAATTGAAGGGTGATGAAGAAGCAGCAAACGAGTCTGGTCGCGAAGGCGGGCTTTGCTGTGGTTTTGTTGATCAGCTATCAGACACCAAAAGTCACCTAAGAGTTGAGAAAAGTGGAGAAGATAGCGTCACAACCCGATGAAAAACAGTCTTGGGGGCCAGCCGAGTGACAACATTCTGTAAATAAATGGGTCCAAAGCCCCCGGCAACAGCAGCTAAGGCCGACGAGCAGGGGTATCTTTCAGTGGTTGCTTGGGTCCCGGGCAGCCCATGGCGTTAGTGGTTAGGGTATGGGTATGGGTATGGGGGGGTGAGCATCGCATCGTGTGAGTGAGTGAGTGAACGAGTGAGTATGGTGTGAGCAACAGAGACCATGAGTTTGCGCCAACCTCCAACCTCCTCCAGCCTCTAGGTCAGGTCTGAAGCTATCGGTTTACCTAATCTTGAGGCTTTTTGTTTTTTTTGTGCACTGTACAACCCCAAAAAAGCGACGTCCGATTGCCCCGGACGAAGTCCAGTGGATCTCAGAGTGCTGATGATGTTCCAGTCAATGGGACCAGGGGGAGAGTGCAATGATCAACCAGACAGAGACAGACAGAGAGAAAAAAGACTGGGCAAAGTTATGAAGTGGGACTCACGCGATGGGAGGAACAAAACAAAACAGAGCAATTGTCACTAACAGGGGTTGGTCGATTGGAATCCAGGCGTTATGTCCTTGTCTAAGAGGTCGAGACAAGGGAGTTTTTAAGGTGAGAGAGAAGCAGTCGTAGGTATCCGTAGATTGATGTTGATTTGAGGGATGAAGTTAAAGAAGAGAATAAATAAATAAAAACGCAGGTGAGATAGATAATCCAACCCGGCTAACCTGTGAGGCAAGCTTCGATGATACTGGGAAAGGGCAAGCAAGGTATGACGAGTGTAGGTGATGTAGTGATGTACTATGTACTAAGTTCCTGGATCAGCAACTTCCCTCTTACAGGACGAGGGATAATTATTCCAGGCACCACCTCGCACTTACAACGAGTGAACGAGTTTGGTTGAATGTAGATACCTTATTCACAATAATCGCTCACTCAATTGATATCAGGTTCTTCCAGCGCGACCTCATCTCGAGGTAGCTTCAATGTCACCAGATTACAAAGACCCGAGGCCCATACCACTTGCCTATGTTTACATGCTTGGTCAATTCCGCTCTCCACGAACGGGCCGCTTGTACAGCAGCGCTAGTCCCCGTGTAAGGTACCAGCGGAGATACATGACAAACGGTACCGTTATGCCACGGGAGAAATTGAAATTGAGAGACAAACCAGGAGCCAGGAGAGAGAGAGAGAGAGGGAAAAGAGCTCACCTTGAGCTTGACCAATGCGCAACTCGGAACACGGCAACTCGAGAACGGTGCGGTGAGATTGTCCATGCCCATCCTTGTGGGGGATATTGTCGAGCTTTATGGTCTATACCACTTTCGTCAATGGTCCCACGGCCCACGAGGAATACCGGCAGCCAGAATGCGTGCTGCAAGAAGCTCAAGCTGCAGAATATCACAGTGCAAATACGATATGGTACGGCTTCCATACTCCAATTTGCCTGGCTTCGCTGCCTCGCTACCTCGTAACAAGACGAGCTGCGCGAATTTTCTCTTCCCAAGCATTCAGCGCGGCTGAAACGGAGCCGATACAACGGAGACTACCTCATCAAGCCTCTTGCTGGTAGGACGACGCCGATAGACATCATGCAAGAGAGATTGCGCAAGGGCTCTGAAATGAATACGTCTCCATTGGTGTATCGTCCCTTAGAACGGGTTTGAGCTCCCTCTCTCCCTTGTGTTTGTTGTTGTTTTTTTCTCAGTCTTAAATCTCAACTTCTGTTTGATTACATTCGTGGTGGGAGATGAACCTCGAGATCGGCTTGGATCAACATTTATGTCTCGGCAGCCTTGGAAGAGCCAATCATATTACTGCGCAAAAGCTTAGCGCATGACCGTTGCTTGATTGATCGAAGCCTTGTCAAGCTCGAAGTTTGTCCCAGTCCCTGTTGATTGTCTTGATCGCAAAGGCAGACACCGATATAAGCCAATGTTGGTTTGACAGTGGATAGAGGCCTCGGGAAAGTCGCCGCTCTGCAAGTATCTTCCATTTCACTTTCAATTGTAGCTTCAATCATAGGTTCCATCCGAGAAGAAAATCCTCCAAAACAAACCTGAACTCTCCACATCTTTTCCCCGAACTCCACCACACTTGCGTGCGACACTGTGCAAGGACCTGCTTTGACCTCCACTGACATACAAGGATCCAGTAACCATGTCTCAAATCAAGCCTTATCGACCCAGTTCAATGCCGGGAAGAAGCATGCTTTCTTTGTTCCCGGCGCATCCTAACAAAGTCGACAAATTCTCGGAGAGAAAGAAACTCTTGCGAGAAAAGACGTTGTCAACACCAGAAGACCACCATCATGGCATGTCTTCATTACCCAGCAAATTTCGCAGTTTGATGTCTATGTACTCCGTAGCACAATGCCGAACTCACCATGGGATTGCAATTGCATGACATGGATCTGCCCATGAATACTTCCCGGCTTGGTACGATAAGTGGAGAGTCGATATCCCACAGCTGACCACTGAACACTGCATCTGCAAGCCTCGAAACCCTCCCCCAGGGACATCAGCTCTCTATATCATGCTTATCCCGTGTCATTCACAGGCAGAGAAGCCGGGCCAGACTGGAAGACTCGGCCAGAAGCCTGAAGCCTGAAGCGATTCTCTCGCTGTAAATCCCGCCTGGAAGTCCCGGAAGACGAGGGATAAAACGGCCATGCTTGCAAGGTTTCTCTCGCCCCTGGTTGCCGACTTGTCGCCGTGACGCCCTGGGCACCTCGCTATCGCCGGGAGTTAGTCCCCCCAGCGCGACAACCGCTGTCTATGAGGTCATAGGCAATGAGTACACGGACTTGAAGAAAAGCCTCGTTGAGAATCTCAGGCTTATCTGCGCTTGTAAGTGCAGTTCATACACGGCGGCAATGATTGCCTGCTTGCTTTCTACTGAAAACTCTTACCAACCTCTAATGTTTTTGTCGATATTTTGTAACAGCAGCACCTCAGTGCATGCATTGATGGGCATGCGGGCTCTGAAGCCTCATCTTCAGCAGCTAGAGCTGATATTGGTAACCGGCTTAAGGGTAGGCACGAATTCTACAACAAGTCAATGGTTTGTACTTGAACAAATGAGGCAGCATAGGCTTGATCGGCTAAGAGTCTTAGACTACGGTAGATTTGTTATATCCTCTAGTCGAATAGTTCGCGACACACTGAACAAGGCTGCCAAGCAGAGAACAACCCTGAAATTATGGGATACGTGATCAGTTGTATAAGCCATCCCTAATAAGTTTCGCGGTGAGGCCTGGGCCACGGCCTTCTAAAAACGTCTCCACGATGTAGAGTATTATCCGAGATATACTGGAAGCGGTCTGCCTCTCAGTTGAAGATCGGCAACTTGTTTAGCGAGGGTAACGAAGAAACCAACGACTCATGCCTACGTGGTATTTCTCAGTGGGGTGAATTGCGATATTGACGGTGTATACCAGCCACTCTGGATTGCTTGCTTGTCTTGTTGTTACTTTAAGACTTACAAACTTCTGCACGTACATGATGCTTATATTTGTTTCTTGACGTTGGTGTTCCGCACAGGAGATACCCAAGTCACCGACTCTGGACAGCAACCTTTATCTTCGTTGTGTGTTTTACTGGGTTAGCATTGAGCATTTCTTTTTGATGAAAAGTACACTGTACTTGCTTCAAAGTTTAGATCTTTGTATGCTTGCGTGCACACAGAGCTATCTACATATGCCGTGTGTAGGGTAGTCATGATACGATGAGTTCTGGATTAGCTTGAGCTAAGGAATTCTGAACCTGTGAGCGGCTTACTACGTACATAGCTGCGTTCTTACGAATCCAGCAGTGGGTAACACAGAGACAAGCAAGCAGCTGACCATAATGGTACCCAGAAGATGCAATATTCTGGCTACTTGGCTGTGTCTCACTCGTGAACTTCATAACTCGAAAGGTTGACGCTGCGGATTGGGTCATGGTGGACACATCAGACTCCCAATCCCTGCGGCTTTTTCTCGTTCTTCATCATTGACGACTTTCCACTTGATGATTAAGGACTTGGTTTGGCACTTCCTTGCTTACAAGGACTCGGTACTATACACTTTCACGGCCAACGCGATATCAACTTTTCGCTATTCATTCTCAATCCCTTATTTCCAAGACGTCGGGCATCGCGAATAAATGTCACATCCTTAAGGGGCAACATTCTAACGTGTACCCTTCCATGCTTCACTACAGCTACCTTATCACCAGTTCGAGATTCAATAGCTACACCTGAGCGCAAGCTAGACTGTAGAGCTCGACTCAACTGGACAAAAATGGCACCCTCCTGGTCAAACAGCTTGCGCCGAGTAAACCGAAACAATTTCGCGACTCTACGTACGGCGCCATGGGCTGAGATTTCGGGGTCGCTGGGTGACCTGGGTACTCTCCTACCGCTCATGATCGCTCTCGCAGCACAAGGTTCAATCGACCTAGGAAGCACACTTGTGTTTACGGGCATTTTCAACATTCTCACTGGCGCATTCTATGGAATACCTTTACCGGTCCAACCTATGAAGGTGAGTAATTCCTACGATGTGGTCCACGAACGACACTGATGTCTTATCCTCTCGCGCAGGCTATCGCCTCAGCAGCAATCCAGAATGGCTCTCCGATAGGGGTTGTCACGGCCGCTGGCCAGTTGGTTGGAGCCGCTGTACTCGTTATGAGTGTCACAGGCCTTTTGCGATGGGTTGTTCGAGTAGTGCCCCTGCCTGTAGTGAAAGGAATCCAGTTGGGAGCAGGCCTCTCGTTGATTCTCAGCGCAGGTTCATCGCTACTTCAGCCTCTACACTGGGCTCATCCGGCCCTTGACAACCGTATATGGGCTCTAGTTGCATTCCTCGTGCTGGTTGCCACACAGAAACTACCTCGCTTCCCATATGCTCTCCTTTTCTTTATACTCGCCCTATTGCTGGCCTTTGTCCAGATCACCAATTCTCAAGAAAGTCTCCCGTGGTTCCACGCTTGGCATCCTCGATTTGTTATGCCACATTGGGTTGGGAAAGGGGATTCGCCAGCTCTGTGGATGGCCATCGGACAGTTACCATTGACCACACTCAATTCTATTATTGCCGTCAGCGCACTGTCCCACGATCTCCTACCTGACCTCCCTACCCCTTCGGTGACGTCTATCGGAATCAGCGTTGCCATGATGAACTTGAGCAGCACTTGGTTTGGAGGCATGCCTGTCTGCCACGGCGCCGGAGGTTTGGCTGCACAGTATCGGTTTGGTGCTCGCAGCGGCTCCAGCATCATTATTCTGGGCATATTCAAGCTGGTATTAGGCCTCCTCTTTGGCGAGACCCTCATGGATCTCTTGAAACACTACCCCAGGAGTCTCCTTGGTATCATGGTAATAGCCGCTGGTCTCGAACTTGCAAAGGTGGGCAACAGTCTTAACCAGGGAGCCTCCGATTTGTGGCACACGTCTGCAGGCCAAGGACCGCGCCGACAACGTGATCTTTCGGACGAGGAGCGTCTAGAGAGATGGACTGTTATGCTCATGACGACTGCTGGCATCCTCGCCTTCAGAAACGATGCCGTAGGGTTTTCCGCTGGCATGCTCTGCCACGGAGCATATCGCCTCTCAGAACGGTTTGCGGATCGGTATTCACACCGAGTCTTTCCAACTGAGCGCGAGTCTCTTCTTCAATGAGGCCTCAGCACACATGTCACGTTGCCTGGTGGCGGGAGATTTACGTACTAGCGCTGGCATGGCATACGGAGTTGAGTTTATTTGCCGCAGTTTTGTGGTATTACAGTTGTTTCTTGTTCGTTGTCCTGAGAGAGAGAGAGTTTGTGTTTTCAGTGGAAGAAGCATTTTAGCATGGCAGGAACTCAGTATTAGTATATCGAATAAGCTTAAGAAATTATTTTGCGGTATTTATCTTGCTACTTGATAGACTTGCTGGGCATCTTCTCATGACCATATGCATGATATATGGCGTGTATGATTAGACGATGTTACTGATCTCGGCTCTAAATGATAGGGTCGTGCTTAGAGTTGTGGGTCTGACTCACTTACGAAGATTGATATGAGTCTAATTCGATTATCATTTATTGTAGAGTATCTGTGCTTTGCTATAGACTAAAAGTTAAGAAGATATGTCCTCAATATAACTGGGTTCTTAGATGGGTTGGCCGACAAGCATTGAAGCAAACGGTGATCAGAGTTTATAATAACTCCAATACTTTTGATGTTTGGAAAGGTAGGTATAACATAACTTAATAACCGAACAATTAAGGCCAACGTTAGGTATAGTATCCCCATTGTTTGGATCGATACGCCTGAAATGCTTTGTATTGGATGTCACCTGTTTTGATTCCTGAGTAACCAGGAATAAACATATGGCCAACTGCGCGCGGGGAAAGCGCGACCTGAAGGTAAAATACAGCTTCCCTCAAGTATCTGCAGTCCGTACTTAACTCAAAATAACACTCACTCGTCACCTCAATTGCGGAATCCACCTGCCCGTTATCTCAAGTCATACACCTCACGACGCTCCATTCCAACCGTTCCCGGGTAAGTAAGCGGCAGAAAAAAAAAAAGAGAAGGATTGATCAAGAGATCGTCTCCATCGTGGTTGCTCCTTGATTATCCCCCAAAGAGTACTAGCGGCGCGAGCCATCGCCAGCCAATTTAGCAGGTGAGAGGAGACTCGAGACCCGTGAAGGAAGGAAGCCCCCCAGGCATCCAATCAGAGCGCGCAGCCTTCCCCCCTCTGACCCTCTCAGACATCGCGGCTCAAAGGGCCCCAGGCGAAAGCCTCGTCCGCCTTGAACCTTTTATTTTCCCCGTCTTTCCTGCCAACGGCCATTCCTTCAAGAATACACTCGGCCCCCGGCGTGCCCTCCGCCGAGACCCCTCGTCGTTTGTGCCAACCCCTCGTGAGGTGAGGGCGAGTGACGAAGGAGCTGGTCGCACGAACAGCGATGACTTCGTCAATTGTAGGCCGCAATGGCCTTCCCGACGGCCTGGGAACTGACCGGGAGCCCCAGGTCGTCGCAAACAGAGCTGGAACAGGAACAGCGACAGCAGCGACGACTCCCCCAGTTGCGACTCCAGCGAGCGCAATAGCGACTGCGACAACATCGTCAACGTCAACTGCGACACCGACTGCGACTCAGACAACAAACGCGATCTCAAACTCGCCTGCGAATAACGACGATAAACGCGATCAAAAACTTGCTGACCCTGCCCCGGCCCCGGCGCAGGTCCCAGCGCCATCTCCAGCTACGGCCTCAAATTTAAACTCAAGCCCAGACCTAAGCGCTTCAGGTGCTCCTTCTTTGTCGACACCAGCCGTAACTGCCGATTCATCAGTGCCAATATCAACACCAGCTTCTGCGCTTCCCTCAACTGCCATCGCGGCCCCAGCATCAGCTTCTGTTCCAACATCTCCCTCAAAACAATCTTCGGAAGCAACCTCGGCCGCCCAGGTACTACCGAACCTTTCAACGCCTAACCCAGATTTAGCCCTTTCTGCGTCACAAGCAGAAGTATCTCCTCAGCTCCTGCCATCAACACCGCCGTCGTCCCATGTTGTTTCGAGCGGTCCTCCACTCGGCGCAGATACCACCATGTCAACAACAGCGCAGCAGCAAGCAGAGGTGCTATCATGTACCGGGAGTTCAGCTCCCATAATCACTGACTCTGATCAGCCCATTGTCGATACTTCTGCTCCGGGTGTCGCGGTTGCGACATCAAGCGCTGATCAGGCTCAGCAATCCACTCCCTTGCAACTGCAGCTGCAGACAGACAACATTGGGGAACACTTTGCGCCTTCTACTCCCTACACCCAGGCAGCAATGCCTACAATGAACGAGCACGCTTACATGATGATGGCACTGGTCTCAATGTCAGGAGCTAACAAAGCCATGTCACCCCCTCCGACAGTGACACCAGCCCAAGTTACTCTGCCGAATCCCTTATCTGAAACCTTAGACGGCCTGGCACCAGCAAACTCAATACACCAAGCAGACACTGAGAAGGCACTAGAGTCTTTTGCACGTGTGGAGTTTGCCGACAGTGTCTTCCAAATGACCACATACGCTGTCATCATCGGACGAGACCAGCGCGCACTCGAACAAGCCCGCCGTGATGAGAAGCGCGCCGAAGAACACCGCCGCCGTGCCGAGGCGAATGTTAACATGGGCCTTCCGGTACCCGCTCCCATCCAGCTAGATCGCAGCAAGTTCAGCAAATCTTATGTCAGTGAAGAGGGAGGAATGCTGGGCCCGGAATCCGACACTGGAGGAAATCCTCGGCCTACGAAGCGACGCAAAACTAGCACTCAAGGATCGTCTCAGCATGACATGGATGAGGCGGCAGTGCAGGCACAGGAAAACATGATTTCTAATAGACAATACGTTTCTCACACACCTGGTGCCGCGGCAGTGGACTTGGCGTCTCTTCGTCCATCCCCATACCACGTTCCTTTCATCGGTATTCATTCACCAGGACCAAACATCGCTTCCAAGACGAAGGCCATCTCTAGAGAGCATCTCAAGATCGCGTACAATCAAGAAACAGGTGTCTTTGAAGCTATACCTTTACACAAGAATGGGTTCTTTTGCGAGGATGTACACCATAAGAGTGGGAAGGTCGTGCTGCGATCTGGCGATCGATTACAAATCAAGGATATTGATTTTCGGTTCCTGATCAATGGAGTTGAACGTGGCCGTACTGGTGCTGAAGAATATGAGAGGGAAGAGCCGACGGCAACGCACAAGAGGCGACACGCACAGGGAGGCAAAGAGATGAGTTTCGATTTCGAATCGGCGCATGGTAACGGTGCCGTTCAAGACACGAGCGACGAGTTGTCCGATGTGGCAAGTCCACCTGAGTCGCCCGACTTTGACGACGACGATGATGTCGAAGTTGAGGAGCAAAGAGCAACTGAGACGGTGGAAGCAGAGCCTGAAGTCGAGGCTGAAGCAGAACCAGATGTAGACCTTGAGGCAGACGCTGAGGCAGACGCTGATGCTGAAGCGGACGCTGATATTGATGTGGATATGGACATGGACATGGACATGGAAATGGATCCTGATATGGACGCGGACATGGATGTGTCAACAATGGGGTCAGACTCTGCGATGAAGCAAGAAGGCATGCTTGACCCACACCAGGATCATCTCATGGCTCATATACCCAAGAAGAGGGGACCTGGAAGGCCACCCAAGAACGGCGTCATGTCAAAACGAGAACAGCGACTGATCAAGAAAGCGCAACAAGAGATGGCCAAGAAGACCTTACCACAGGCACCTCCAATGGAACCTCCTATCAAACGCAAGGTTGGGCGGCCTAGAAAACATCCTCTGCCCGAAGGTTCCATGGAGCGACCTGAGAAACGCAGGTACAAACCTAGAAAGCCTAGGGAAGACGGCGCTGAAGGTTCAGATGCAGAGAGGCGTGCAAGAGAAAAGAAAGAGAAGAAGGCACGGCCGAAGTCACCTCCTTTAGAGCTGAAGATCGAGGACTATACCGAGGAGCAGCTTCAAAAGCCAAACAAGAATTATGGTGTTCTTATCGACGAGACGCTTACGGCGGCTGGACCAGATGGTCTTACTCTCAAGCAAATTTATAAGCGAATCTGCCAAAGATATCCGTGGTTTCATTTCCATACAGAAACCAAAGGATGGGAAAGCAGTGTACGGCACAACCTTATCGGAAATGAGGCTTTCAGGAAAGATGAGACAACTAATCTTTGGTCTCGTGTTCCAGGCGTTGAGCTTGATGCTGGAAAGAAGAGAAAAGCATCGTCACCAGGCGTAGCAGCTCAAGCTTACGGTCAATACCCGTACCCTTACAATGCACAGCACATGGCAGCCGGAGCACCTGGTTATCCACCTGGACAAGCACCTTCTGGCTATCAAATGCCAGCATACACAGCACACCAAAGCCAACCAGGGCGGCCAGCGCAGCCTTATGGAACATCTGCATCGCCGCCAGCACCGGCACCTGGCCAGCCCATCCCTACAGCAGTCGCATCGCAGCCACCGGCGCCAGCACCAGCACAACTGCCGCCAGGTTATGGACCTCTGCCAGCCCCAGCTCGCCCGCAGCTTGGAGTGCCTCAACCAGGTACTTACAACTCTCCATACTCACGGCATCCTCCGCCAGCAAACACTCAGGTCAAGAGTGAGGAAGGGCATGCCAACACTGCCGCGGCCTCAGTTAGTGCACCTCTCGCTCAGCAGCAGCAGCATCTCCCTCCACCACCACCTCCCACGGTTGCTGCCAAAACTGTACCTGGAGCTATCCCTGCGCCAGCTCAACAGCAGCCCGCTACATCTGTAAACCGCACTCCTTCAGTTCCAGCAGCTCCCGCCCCAGCACGACCAGCCATTGAGCCCAGATTGCTCACAGCGGTTGTCAACCTTAAAAATGGCCTGATTGAAAACCTCAAGAAGGCCCGGAACCCCAAGGCTGAAGGGATCGTTATGTCGGCACTCAACCGCTGCATAGGTCTCAAGAAGGAAGCAACAGAGAACGACAAAATGGAGGCGATTTGCATGAAGGGGATTCGCCAGGTTATCGATGGTTTCCTAAAGTCAAAGAGCCCGACACCTGGCCCAGCTTCATCTGCTTCTCCTTCGGCTGCTGAGACGCCACTTTGCCTCGAACCCAAAGTTCTCGCCTCACTCAATGGTTTCAAGGATGTCTCAGTCAAAGCTCTCAACCCAAAGCTGGGTGAAGCCAAAGCGGAAGCTGTCACACTATCCGCCATTGATCGGGTACTGGGCATAGCAGAGGCTAGTATTGTTCCACCGCCTGGTGAGGGTGAGGCTGTCGGCAACTTTGAGGGCATTGAGCAGCATCTGATGAAGTCCATACGGCAACTCCTAACGGGTATGAACCAAAGGGTGTAGAGTCATGGTTTTGCATCGTTTTCATTAGCTTATGATAGTCGTTTTCCCTGTTACTTAGTGGTTACGGTGGACTCAAGCAGCAAGCCTGAGAAAGAGACGGGGGATAATTAGAATACGGACAATGCTTTTCGTGGCGTTTTGGATGGTCTAATGACGGATACGACCCAGGGGCGCTGGATATGTTATATCGAAGCTATGCCGTTCCAAGTACGGACGGCATGGTTCTTTGCAGGCTGTTTTATCATGTAAGGGGGCACAAGTCGAGCTAAGAAGCTTGAAATAAAAGGTTATGGAGTTTCTCTTGGGGCAAGCCCCCTTTCCTCTACCTTGTCTCATATACCTTTAGAGCAAGCGATCGTCTTATCCAATTCAATATTTCTCATGATTATCCGTTGTATCCGTTTCGAATATGAGTGTGACTCGACTGCTTGAGCAAACTTGAAGAGCCTGTATTTGATATCTTCACCCCAGCGCCTTCATGAGTACTATCTGATCAACAGAAAATTTTACCACAGACAGTCCAGTTGGCTCAATTAAAATTGTTCTGTGCCGTCGAGACATAAAACACGTTCTTTCACATTACAGCCACAAGAGAAGAGGATTTTAAACCACTAGTATGTACCCCGTCCAGTTGAACACCCCCTTTTCTCAAGTCCATCAAATCATCCATTCCCAGGCTCCATGAGTGAAAAAGGAGCCAGCAACACAAACCGTCTTCATCATCGTTGTCTCTTAACATGACATTCTTGATCGTTCCCCTCCGATAGCCATGGCTCATGCATCCTCGCAACCAGAGGCATAAGATCCTTCTTCCCTTCTGCTTTCATCCACATCCGATTCATCACCATATCTTGTTGAAATTTCCAGTTTTCCCCTGCGCCCGAGGTATCAAATAAAAAAGGATTAAGCTTCTATAGGAGAAGGAGGTAGAAAAAACGAGTAAAAGGAAGTTTTTTGAAGTAAAGACCAGAAACTCCACACACCAATTGAAAAGATAGTTGTAGTGACGTGGTAAAGCAAGGCTTCTGTCAGGCTGCCTGTTGATTCTCTTTTTCAGAATCGAGGCTCGATTTAGCCTCTTCAGGCTTTTGACTCGCTAGCTTGTCGACACCAGAGACGCCGCTGTCGGCTTCATCGTACGAAATTCCCAGACCATTAGCCTCCTTTCGGCCAGCGCCCGCCTCCTCTTCAGCACCCTCGTCAAGGTTCATCAAGGCCGGTGGGCGATGACGCATCTGCTTGGCCTTGGAAAGCGAAATCGTTTTCTGTTGGTACGTTGTTGTGATTGGCTTGGTATCGTCTCGATCAATGGTTGCTTTCATGAGAGCCGCCATCCACAGTCGCCCTTGCTTCAGGTTAGGGACAGCAAAGTAATGAACGGTTGGCTTGGTGAAGTTGACAGCCCTTGAAAGGCCAGCTCGAGGAGGCATCAGCTTGAAAATGAATATGGAATCGTCCCCCTTCTCTAAATTATCATCGCCACTCTGGGCAGGCATTGACTGACCTCCCAGGCTTGTGATAGTAGCATGAAGTCCTGTTAGCTTTTCATTGTCTGCTGGTAGGACTCGGTGGAACGAAATGTCGATAAGTCCCTTTTCTTGGTCGTCCTCTTCTGAATAGTAGTATGCCAGTCGTCGACCTTTGAGAACAAAGAAACGGGGTTTCCACGTTGTCATGAGATTAGAGCTCTTCTTCCTCATCCAACCGCTGTAATCAGCATCTTTGCTTGCCTCCTTGGGAGAGATTTTGAGCAGGCCTCGAGTGTAAGCGCTTGTTTCCTTCTTGCCCTTCTTTCCGGCCTTCTTATTAGCCTGGTTTATAGGAGTGCCAGGACTCTTGGCAGTATCCGGAGATTCTAGGTCAAAACTGGCTCCACCTGATGGTGTCGTTGAGCCAGTCCGCGCGGGTGACTCCACAATGAAATCCTTGTTTGATGAATCGGTCGGAGTTGAAGCTTTGGATCGGTCAAAGCTTAGGTTGTCAGATATGGCTCTCATACCCTTACCACTAGCCAAAGCAATCGGTTTGTTGACCATTGACGATAGCCAATCTGAGTTGAAGCCTTGATGTCTCGTCGAAACAGGTGACGCAGTTGAGCGAGCTAAGCCAACCGAAGTGTCCAGTTTAGTGACTGTAGGTGACGGGGCATCGTTGGGTGGTGGCATATTCATCGTTGATTCCGAAGCGGCTGACGCAGTTCTCCTATGAGCGCCAGCCGGAATACCGTAGTACTTCTGGGCTGCTGAAGAAATACCTCCCTCCGCGACTGACCCCACGCTTCCGAATCTTGACTGTCGCGCCATAGCTGTAGCGCTTCGAACCCTCTGCTCTTCGGCATAGCTTGACTTTCTCGACTCTGCAGTGCTGTCGCGCTTTCGCAACAAGTTTCTTTTTCTTCCATCAACCTCTGTGCCGGAGAAGTAGCCTCTATCGAGATCGGCAGTAGGATCCTGTGTGTCGGCTGTTGATGGGCTTAGTAAATCCTGCAGACCAGTAGAAGAAAGGGGTCGCTGTGGAGGTTGCGAATAGGCGTTGCCGAGTGTCCAGTTTCGGTCAAATGATGGCTGCTTCTTATGAGCCCCCTCGGTTACGGGCAAGGTACCCGTGGTCGAAATCCTGGGAATAGGAGCATGGGCAACTCCAGATGCTGGTGCAGGACCACCGCCTTGGCGAAAGTCAGTTGACGAAGAGTGTCGGCGCGAATGGTTCAATTCCCTAATTGATGCTGCGGATGGCCTCTTAATATGACTAGCGCGGTTAGGAGTATCTTGTCCATGGGAGCCTCCGAACGTCGGAGATGCTTTTGGAGTATTCTGCGATAAGGAGAGTCGTCTCGTTTGAATGGAGGTGGGGCGGTTGGTAAGGGTGTTTGCTCGGCTTCTCGATCTCTGGGTTTGATCTGAACCGTCGTTTCCAAAAGTCTGCGTCGTGCGTCGTGTCTCCAGGCCTTGATTGCTAACTTCATCCTGAAGGGCCTTGATCTTATGCCAAGTCTTTAGTCGTCGACCAACGGAGCCCAAGTCAAAGGCCTTGATAAAGAGCGAGCTCTGGTCCATACCAAGAATGACCTCCCCAGAAATCTCTTGATCCCTGAAGACTTCACAGTGGTGCTTTTCCACTCCTGAAGTGAAAAGATATTCGGCAACATCATCCGGGGACCACGATTCGACTTCTTCTCGTGTATGGAAACCTTCCTCTTCTTCGTCCGTCTCTTCGCCTTGGATGTATGATGCTCGTTGATCGGGGTGAGTGCTACTATACTCACTTCCAGAATCGTTCGCTACCGCTCGGAGTCCATTGTTACTGGCAGGAGATCGAAGATCGGTTATATGCTCATCAATAACAGTGAGTGTTTCGTGCAAGACAGGGCTGTCTTGGTTCTGAGTCGTGAGCTGGCTGAGGGCGGGAAGCACCGGAGGCTCGCTTGGCACTAGAGCAGGTTCAGATTTGACACTATTGAGAGGCAATGTCACAGGGTTTCGACTTTGGGGTTGCAACTCGGGTTCTTCTTCGTTGCCTGTGACGGCGCTCGAATCCTGGGTTTGTTCCTGTTGAGAAGTTTGGGGCTTTGAAGTGCTGAAAGTGCTGGTAGGGACGTTTCTAGGAGCGGTCCTGGTGTAAACTGTAAAGTGTCAACTGTTATACTCCGCATAGGACATAAAAAGCTGGGGGCAGACCTTCAGGGAAGAGTCCATTGTTATTGTTGACCAGATGGCGGCCGAGAAACCACCCGTCGCCAAACTCGTCATCTCGTTCTATTAGTTCAACCCGGTCGCCCTTTGCAAGACTTAGTTCGTCTGAGCTTCGAGCCTGGAAATCATCTGTTGGGAGAAGAAAGGTATGAGTATCAACAGACGTTATGGACGAAGAGCAGGGATTTGGAGGGCAAACGTACGTATCACGATTAGAATATCGCCGATTTCTGGCCTCGACGACCCTTCGTTGGGGCCTCGTGAGGCCATGATGTGATGGAGCGATGCGCTGGTGATGGTTGATGCGACTGCGTTGATAGCGTACGGTTGAGGCCGTGGAGGGAGGAATAAAGTGGTAGTTTAAGGGCGGTTGAAACTCTGCGGAACCTTACGGTGGCGCGGGAGCCAGGGCGATAGTTGCAGCGGGTAGCCAAGAAGCCTGTCAGTCGACTGAAGGGTAGACAGAATGAGACCTGGCTTCGTGCTCCATCCACCGAACCAATACTCCGCAGCCGTATTTGACAGAGTTGGGTCCGGTTGGTTCAACTCTCTTCAGCGAGAGGGCTGGAGATGATGCGTAAGTTGGGCACGATACTGCAGTCGAAGCTTGAGGAGACCCGTGGTGGTGCGCTACGATAGTGGCTCGAGTGGTGCGCTAAGGTACGAATGCTTTGCTGGGGTGGAGCGGCGGTTGCGGTTGGGGAGGTGGGAGAAGTGAGAAGTGCGTGGTCCCTGAACAAGGCGAGGTGCTTAGCGTGAAAGTCGAGCTGCGATTGGTGTGACCCGGATCATTGATGGCTTTAATCGAGAGGCCTGTGGGTGATAACACGTCCGATCAGGCCCAGGCCAAACAATTCAAAGTACGTACTATAATAAGTAGTTCGAATAGATGAGTTGGTTTGTTGACGGGGACCCCAAGAGTAGGCAGTAGGAACATGTAATCGGCAACTGTAAACCTCCTCCACGAGCCCCTCCAGTCCAGGGGGGCCTTCGGGATTGGACGATGCGATGCAGGCAAACCAGTCAAATCTTTGCAGATACTATTTTAGGATGTTATGCCAGCACAGCGGGCCTGGTGCGAGGAGGAAACGGGATATTGTTGCTGGGGAGCAGCTTTCAATGCCTTTAATTCGGTAGGACTCTTGGTTGTCTACTGCAACAACGAATGGGGCGCATCAAATATAGGGTCGATCACTGCGCTTGTTGAATAGGATGCTGAGAAAGTAGAAGTGGAATACGAGTAGCGAATCTGGTGATGTAGCGAGCCGGTGATAATGCAGGGACAGGGCTATCTTAGGTAGGTAGTGAGGTTGTACAAAACAAGCAGTCCTGGCTCCATGTCGAGTCGGTGATGGTGATGCTAATGGAAGAAGGAAAGTATTGGAGAGAGGAGTCTTGTAATTCTACAGTTGTATGATACTATTCACCACAAGAGCTGAACAGGGCAGGAAGTGAAAGAACCGGCCCTGCCGCATTGATCTTATTCAGCCATTGCAGTGGATGTTGATATTGGATATATTACCCTCTGACTATGGCTCACTCTCGGTACTATTTTAAATATTGTACAACCATACCTGGAGTGAATCATGGAGCTGAAATATTTACCTTGGCATTAAAAACCTCAGATACGTATCACCAAATTGGCTGTTATCTTGTTATCGTGCAATCAAAGATCCCGGCATAATATTGTACTGTGTTGGTGATTAACTGCGGTGGCTATTACCGGGTATTTTCTATGGGTGGTATAGGGTATGCCCAGCCGAGTCGCGTGCATGGATGAAATATGCATGTTGACAAACCTCTGTGTAAAGCGTACAATATGAGGTAGAACGTATTTCTTCTATTCCAGTTTATGCAAATTGCAATATAGTTTAACTCATTAGGATACCTTGGTAGCGGAACCAAACGAGAATTGCTTTGATTGGTACGAAGAGAATGCCCTCGTCTTTGAACACTGGCAGCATAGGCTCGGCATGGTCAGTGCATGTAAGTCGGATCCATCTCAGATGCATTTTGGTACTAGCATCCATGCAATTCGAGCAAAGGTCGAGGACAAAGAACCTATTACCTTTAACGTTGTTAGCAAGTCGCCCCTTCACGCTGTTGCGCTCCCTCGGAGTCTAATAGCCTTTGGTAGCAGTCGCAGGTAGGCCCACCCACCACCAATGCTAATCACATCACACCCTCAGACATGCAGAAAGTAGTGTCCACGGAACCCAATCATGACCCAGGAATAACCATGGGACAAAATCAACACCTAGTGAAAGGAAACTAACCACAGGGTATCGTGAGAATTAATATCGGCCATGCTCAAAGAGACAAAAGATGTCGATTGAGTAAGCATTTGTTTGCGAACATACTCCGCTGATATGCCGTTGAATATTAAGTCCTTGTGTACTAAGCTTGTCTCATCAACAAACAGCAAACGAAAGCCGTACTGAGACATGCGATGCAGGCAGACTTCCGCCAAACATTGGCCAGCTATCGGATGGCCACAGATACAATACATCGAGGCTCGAGCTGATACCTTCTACTGGCTGGTTAGGTTAGTACCTACTTACCTAGTAGTTTGCCTTCCTAGGTAAGTACCTCGGGTATGCGCCGTGATTTGGCTCTTGCCCTTTGTTTGTTGTAGTCGTAGTACTCTCAGCAGGCGCATTCCTTTGTTTGTTCAAGCCAGGGCGTTGGAATTGCAGCTTTGAGTGAGGCAGGTACTAGTTTCTAAGGTAGGCAAGCTGCCTGAATGTTCCAGAGTTTCTCCGCCTGCCTTTGACCAACAACATTCACCCAACCTTCCACTCCCACAGCTCTAACTATTTCTTTCCGCTGGTCTCTCCTTCCGTTTTACATACTTCTGGCCGAGTTGTTTATAATAAGATATATCTCGATTCATGCGGCTTAGTTGGTTTCATTCTTCGACCTTCAGCTTTGTCGATACGCTCTCTGTATTCACTCACCTCCCATATTCTAAGCTTTCCACGGTTGATACGCAACCTACATCTGCTGCTTGATACCGCGTACTCGCTGCGCTGAATCATGCTTGATATCGCAGCTCTTGATTCTATCAAGTGGTGGCGTTGAGTATGAACCCTAAGAAGCATATAATCCAAATGTTCTACGCCCAGGTGTCGACTGCGACTACATATATCGCGACCTAGACCTTACCGGAAAACGCCGTCGACTTGTGAAATGCCACAGACCCAAAAATTGAATCAGTCAAAGACTGTCCCTCCGCCTGACTCCCAGCAGATTGCTTCCACTAACGAGACTGCCAATACGTTTCTTGGTGGTCGCACTCGTTCATGGATGACTGGGGGGTTAGTCGCTGTCACCAACCCTACGCCTGGTCTAGTAGCCTCCAGTAATTCCCGAAAGCGGATTAGAAAGAGAAAGGCATCTGACACTGACACTGTACTCCTAACCCGGAACCAGAACGACAATGTCATACAACGCGACAATATTTCCCCCGATCAATCCTTAGAACGACAACCGGGCGACGAAGAACTTACAAGGTATGCAAACATTCCTAATTTATCCTATGCCGCTGAGCACGTTTTTGTGCCAAGCGACAGAGCCCCCTAGGCGCATCCCGCAGTATTGCGTCGCTTGTCGGAACCTGCGATATTGCCACCAACACTGCTGACCACTTACAACTTATCAATCCTACTTACTAACTTTGCGATATAGAGTCTCGACCGTCCTACCCTCTCCGGCGCTGACCGACGCACCGAGTCCGAATGTCTCGAATCAAGCCGATTGCACCAATCCTGATACAAACTCCCACGTAGAGGGCTCAGCGCCCCGGCGGCCAGTTTCTGATAGTAACATGAACCAAAGCGACCTGATACACGTCGCGACTAGTACCAGCTACCCGAACCATACGGCCGCCATTTCTCTTCAAACTGAGAGCTCATCTTCGCGAAACGCAAATGCCACAGGAGCGGCGACTCTCTATACAGCGACCAGTTCTGCCCTGACTGATCATGTTCCTCACCCAACGGCTTCGCCGCTTGTCAACACAGAAGCCCGACAGCAGAACATAAGCGTGTCTCGACGAGAACCCAGCGCAAGGACACACACGAGACCATATGCCGCCAATGAACACCAGGCTAAGCGCGTTCGGGTTCATGAAGCATCGGGGCGGGAGGAATCAAGAGACCATCGTATATGCATACAATGGTTCAATACAATCGAGCGCCAGATAGCAAATGCTGCTCAAGCTGGGCTTCTGAATGAAACGGTCGAAAAACCTAGATATAGGATCTTGGCGGAAGCATGCCAGAACGAGGATTTCTTTTACATTGCTTTCCACCAGGCTCTCTGTGCCTGGTCATTAAACAAAGGTCCCATTCATGTGCTCTTCCACGGGTTGGTTGAACCGGCTCTCTTGGATGCTGCGTTTGACACAGCGCAAACCATCTTAAGAAAGAATGAACACATGTCAACTGCTCATTTGCAATGGTTCGCCAACTTTCCGACTTCTATTGCCGATTTCTCCAGGGTATTTCCGAATACAGCTGCGGCCAGAGATATTTCTGCGTTTCTTATTCAACTGGCGTCAACCTGGCGTACTCTCTCACAAAATGTTCTGATACGAGGCTATCCCTTGCTCGCTCATGAGCTGACCGGCGTTCTTTGCTGCCGGGCCCGAGGATTGCAGTCCATGTTGTTCACCATGAGCCGCAGGAGCATTGGCATAGCGGACAGCCCGGTGGCAGTATCAATGAACGAAATTTTCGAAAAGGACCGGGAGGATGAGGCTTTCTACGCGGCCCGTGGGGAGGCCCCTGAGACTTTGAAAAATGCTCGGGAGACGGTCGCGAAAAAGCACAAGGAACTCGTTGTGTCGTTTCAACAACAGCAGCAGCAGCAGCAGCAAGTCCCATCTAGTATGACCCCCAAATATGCTCCCTGTATGCTGATAAACAACTGACTCTTACGACGAATAGATACAACATCATCTTCAGCTTTCGGCCAAAGCACTTCCATGGCTGAACAACGTAGTCGGCCATCAATAACTGCTAACTCACCCCATGCCACACATGCAGCAGCCCCATCTCCTTCCCTCACCCACTTCGATGCGTTGAGCACGAGACCTTTAATAGGCAGCTCTCGAGTGGGAAGCCCAGCATCAGTAAATAATTTCCTCCCTCCACCAGGTAATAATGGTAATCAAGATCCACGACGACCGAATGCACTTCGTGTCCAGACAGACACGACAGCGGCGTCGCCTCCCTCCGCTGTCTATCCGTCTCCCCGGATCCCTCAACTCCCATTGCCCAGATCATCAAGTGCTGGATTACCCCGAATACATTCAAATCATGGGTCCCCTGTCACAGCACCGAGTCCTATCTTGCCATCTAATGGTCAATTGCGGACCTCCATTCTACCATCAAATAATTCTCTGCTCCAGAGACGAGCAACTTCTTTTGCATATCCGTCGCAAGCACTTCCCAGCAGTTACGGGACACACACGGAAAGCCAGGCGATGCACCCCCAGCCTGCGGGTTTCCAACATGCTACGAGCCCAGTTTCGACGATGCATCCCCCACAGCATCAAGCAATCTACGCTCAGCAGACACAGCAGCGCAGGGCCTCTGCCTCCCAATATAACACTATGACATCAACGTCACCGAACTATGCCTACCCAGCCCAGCCAATGGGACTACGGATCTCACCATACCAAATACCAGTTACTAACTACACAGGTCCTTCAACACGACCAATTGCGCAGATTCCCGAGGCGGAGTATCCTTCTAGCCCGTATGGCTATGGCTCGCTTCAGGTTGGTCTCCAGCACGTCGGTGTACGCAGTCCAAGGCGTGTTCCCTTTAACCCCGGGAAAAGCCGTTATTACCAATTTGTCCGACAGCTTGTGTATCAACCCGTAGCCCTGGAGCCCCGAACGGGTCTGCGGTCCTTAACTTTCAACGTGTCAGAGGATCATATACAAAGACTGACAAGAAAGATCGAGGGAAACGGCCTACCATTCTGTCATTATTCTGAAGGGTCTTATCGTTACCGACTACGTATTTGTATGCAACCAGAGACAAAGCCGGATCCTTCCGAGTCGGATTGGGTGATATCAGCCACATCTTGGCCAAGTCATATCTTCTTTGACCTAAACCAAAAATGCCTGGAACTGCGTCGGAAGCAGCATTTCAGCAAAGACCAACCATTGGAGTTGACTGACTTCTTGGTCCAAGGCGAAAACTTTCTGAGGGTCAGTTTCCCTGCTGTGGAGCAAAATCTAAAACCGGGATACAAGTACTTCATGGCTATCGAAATAGTCGAGACAATCAGTCATGACGCCGTCCACAATGTGATACAATCGCTGCGACATATCCCAACAGAGGAGACAAGAGAGAAGATACAACGTCGCCTTCGTCCACCAGACTCGGATGACCTCATTATCGAGGACGAGACTTTGATAATATCCCTGGCTGACCCTTTCAGCGCGACCAGGTGTGTAGTTCCTGTCCGAGGCAGTCAGTGTAAGCATCTCGAGTGTTTTGATTTGGACACATGGCTCCAGACTCGGCCTCGGAAGCCAACACAAAAAGGAGGTGGTCCACAACAGAAGGGAGCTGAGCCTTCGATGGTGGACGCATGGAAGTGCCCAATATGCGGACTTGATGCGCGTCCTGTTAGTCTCTGGGTGGATGAGTATCTTACAGGGGTGCGTAAGTCTTTGCTTGGTAGTGGTGATATGCGGACAAAGAGCATTGTGGTGACCGCCGATGGCAAATGGTCTGCGGTATTGGAACCAGATGACTCGGACGACGATTCACCAGCGCCACAATCTAAAGCTACTGTCAACGGTAATGCTGGTAAACATTCCAGACCATCCGTAGCAACGCCAACAAACGTTATCGAGATCCTAGACGACGACTAGAGAAACCTTGTGGTGTATATTTGAGGGAGAAAGGGTACATTGGGATCTTTCAAGGCGTTCTGGAGACAAAGGTGCTATATTTTAAGTTGCCTGCCTAGTCATTGTTTTGTAAATAGATACCACTTATTATTGGCTCAGAGTATTTGGCG